>JAQFZH010000682.1:0-28777 GCA_034695485.1 Entomobrya nivalis | reverse complement strand
ATTTGCCGGCGCAGCCGGCGCCTTTCTTAATTGTCTACGTGCGTTATCTGTCACAGGTGTTTTACCTGTTTTATTTATTTTACCGTATACACAGATTATCATTATATATCCATTAGCTATTGTCTATGTCATCCTATAGTATGGTTTCCAGCAGTTTAACGCGTTTATAATAATAGCGTGTCAATTTCTATTGTTGAGCATTAATAAAGTTAAATAAATGGCCTTGAGCAAGTTTTCCTATTTTTTTCTACAACGGAGTGACCTTGGAGTGCCTGGATCTAGTGGAGCTATGCTATAGTCTATGATGTTTGATGTTATAAAAATTATCAAGCAACTTGAAAGCTATTAAAATTGGCATTCCTTGCTCACATCTAACATCGCATCGCCTGTCAAACTTTTTGCTTTGATGCCGAAATCTCTGCAATTGTGGATGCGTGTCCAATCCCAGTTTCCATTTCGCATTTAAATTAAATCATCAGACAATTCTACTCTTTTGACCATATCTAAATGCGGATTATTCGTTTGGATTATTCTTCAACCCAGTTGGCTTCTCTATTACTAAAATGAAACTGGTTTCAGAAACACTGTACATTCCAACTTCCAATGATTTTTCTTGAAATGCGTATTTCAGAGTATTTATTCATTCGCAAATATCAAAAAACTACTTTGAAACTAAACCATGAACCATTATATACCACTTTGTTTAAGTCCAGCTCAATGAAAACATAAACCTAGTAATTATGCAGCATAAATTTGGAAAATTAAGAGAGTTAAAGTTAAAAGGGCTTGCAAGATTGCAAGGCTTAGCTCTTAGCTTCTTTATGAATTGAGATATCACTTAAAAAATTGGGACTAATTATAAACAAACTTATATCTATCATGGTTGCATTTAACTATTAAGTAAACCGTAAACCTATATGGAAAAAGACGCTTCTGCAGCGTTGTACAATTTCAATTGCCAGTTGCACTGCATAAATGCATACGAAGCGACGCAATCCATCCAAGCCTACCAAACAAACAAAAACATCCACCCACCTCTCATCACGCAGCGCAGAGCATTGCAAAAGGCAAAAGGCTAGAATTGACTCAACCCTTTCTTTATATGAATTTGATGCAAAGCAATGCAAGATACAGAAATGCATTACAGAATACAGAGTGAGCAATCTGTCAAATTGGATAGCTCACGCATTCTTCACCTCACCTGTTCGTGATTGCAAGCCAACTAACTAATTTAATTAGTGATTGCCAGTGTTTGTAAAAGTTTGCATATGAAATCAGTGTACAGTAAGTAATACGAATGCAATTAATAAATATGACAATTTTATTGTTCTAACAGTTATGTTAATGCTAGAAAGGCAGCAGAGTCTCAGCTGTTTATCAGCTGATAAATATAAAAATTAAATTAATCCTTATCAGTTAACTGGTATTGACGTTCACCGGTAAAGTTGTTAGTTTCATTAGTTTTGGTCAGTGTGTGACTTGACACTCCTCACTTGTTGACCATGACGGAATACAGGCGTGAAATGGAACAGGAGACGTACTCCCCTGAGGAGTTTGTGGAAAGACTGGCTTGGAGCACGAGAACAACTGGTGGGGAGTTTGACCCGGAACTTTTGCACACCACTTTCTCCGAAGCGATTGGGGACCTTCAAGGTATTCTGGAAATGCAGAGGCTGAAGTGTACCCAAGTCGAAGGAATATTTGCCAAGGAAGAACAAAATTTGAGGGCAAGATTGATGCTGCTTCTTCATAGGAATGGAACTGCTACTGAAAATTTGTCAGTTTTGGAGAAAAAGGTAATTAGTAGCAAAAACTGTGAATATTTAAAAGCAATGTAGGGATGGCAAGTGACATACATATATTAACTTGCATTTCATTCTTCATTCATTATTTTAATAGGTAAATTCCGTAGCCACTAAAGTTGTCCATCTTGGGGATCAGTTGGAGTCAGTCAATTTGCCAAGGGAGAGGGCTAGTGAAGCTGCAAAACTACTTAAACATTTGGCAGATTTTCTTCAACCTGGAACAGTTCTTCTATCTGACCTTTTCAGAGATAAAGAAAAGTTATTTGAGGCAGCTGAAATAATCCAGAAATTGCAGACAATCGCCCAGGATCTATCAACGACTGGAGCCACATCAGCTAGGTAAATGATAACGAATATGAGAAGTAACCTAAGAAGTAAGTTTAATTGTAGCAAAAGAATATTTCTACTGAATTGTCACAAAATATTTTTTCAGGTTTGTAGTGGCGTGCAAAAAGATAAACCAAAAATATGACGAAATCGAAAGAGCATTGATTGAAGAGTTCGTGGCAGCACAGGTTGTGGAGGATAGAGACAGGATGAAGCAAATCGCCCACATTTTGTACAATTTCAAAGGTTATTCACAATGTGTAAATGCTTTCATTGAACAAAGCCAAATTGTAAGTTTACCGAAATTATAAAAACCTTACTTGATAACAAATTACAGTTTTACATTTATGTCAGAGGGGTTTAATTTTCATTCATTAATCCTTTTTGTTGCTTTAGGGTGGATTCAAAGCTAAAGATGTGTTCGATGACGTTATTCCACTATGTGATTTAAACAAGCCTATAATTGACCATGTATTTCCAAATCCTGAACATGTCATGGGAAAATTTGTGCTACATATCTTCCACGTTAGAATTCAAGAAACAGTTACCGCACAACTTTATGACAAGCAGCAAAATCAGGACAAATTCCTGAAGAATCTCTCTTCCCTTTACTCCCGAACCAGGAAAGTTGTAAAGCAGTTGGAATCCTTTGATTTAGGGAGTGACAGTTCATTCTTAGAGAAAATCACAGAGCAAATTTTCAGAAAACATTTAGAATCTTATATCCGGCTTGAAATAAAATGCCTTGAAACAAAAAGTAATCGCATTTTAACCCTGTATTACGACTCGCTGGGTCATCAGAAACGACAAATTCAGTCCAGTTTTCAAGATTTCAAGCGAGACATTCAAGCTGTGATTGGAGCTCGGGCTAATATAAATATAGCGCAAATTGAAAACTTTGGAGGAGAAACATTTTTATCAGAAGAGGTGGCAATTAACCTATTGCAGGAAAGCAGGATGGCGTACTCTAGATGCAGTTTGTTGTCACAAAAAGCTGAGGTGGCTAACAATGCTGCTCAGATATTTGAAATTTTAACTCATTCACTGTTGAAAGAGCATGTGGATTACGCCTTGGAATTAGGATTACAAGGGATACCTTTACCGGATGCAAAGGCCCAACCGGAAATTTATTTCTTTGACATTGTTAAAAGTTGCAATGCTATTGTGCATTTATATGAAAAGGAATTTGTGGATTCTTTACTTCCACTCATTACGTAAGTGATAAGATTCATAAAGAATATGCATTATTTTCTATCGGGAAATCTTAGAAAAATAAACTCCTAATTTGTTTATGCGAATTTTGTTTCTGTTACAGTGCTACTCCAAAGCTTTCTGAATGTCTAGAAAAGAAACGCCATGTTTTAGAACAAATTGAAATCAAGCTTGACTCAGGAATAGATCGTGCATTGGAAACGATTGCTGGATGGGTAAAAATTGTACTGCAGTTGGAACACAATAAAAAGGAATTTTTCAAATCTGAAACTTTTAACGACAATGAAAACTTGAATACTGTGTCACCGGTAAGCAACCTTTCCTTACTATATGGCTAAATTATTTATCAAACATTGGAAAAAGGGTCCTTGTGTTTTAAAACTATGTTTATGATCTGCAGGCATGCAGCAAAGTGGTTAGATTTGTCAATATACAAGTTGGCAAAATGAAGGATTCCATGGATGGTAAAAACATTGAAGCTGTTTTGATGGAACTTGGAGTACGAATTCATCGTGTTATTTATGAGCATTTGCTAATGTTCCAGTACAGTTCTGTCGGTAAGAGCATACATGATTATATATTATAAATCTTTATAAATTTTGTCGATGATTCAAGATTTGAGGTATATTCCCAGAAATGCAAATAGTAATACTGAACATGTAATTTTAATTTTATAGGTGCTTTTAGTGTTATCTGTGATGTCGGAGAATACCTCAAGTGCGTCAAGGAGTTTAAAATACCAATGCTGAACAGAATATTTGAAACGTTACGTGCCCTTTGTAATCTTCTGATCATTTTGCCAAAGGATCTTAACAAACATTTCAATCAGGAGGAATTGGTAAGTTTGGAACTATATTTGATTTGACTATGGAGTGAATCATGGTAATTGTTTTTGATTATCGATTAAATTTTAGATGTGCTTGGACCCAGCAATTCGTATGAGCTTTGTGCAGCTTCGAACAGATTTCAAAACGGCAAGATTGCATTTAAATACTGTTAACCAAATGACCTCAAAGTAAACAAATAAAAGATACTTTGTTACAAACCAACTTCTGTTGTGTGTCCGACGTCTAATTGACTTTATTTCAACATAGTTTAATTTTATCTTGATAAAGTTACAATACCTAATAGTTTTACATATGCATCAGATCTGTTTTTGCATACTTTTAAATAATTTCATTATAGTACTGTTGAATTCGTTGAATTAGCAGTTATGCATACGTACCGATATAATGCGACCCACAAATTTGATATATATTTTATTCAAATGTTTTGTAATTTTTTATCTACCTGCCTTAAATTTCACAAAGCTTACAAGTAAAAACTCTTATAAAATAGTTTTTAATCCGAACAAACCTTGAGAAAGTCTACCCAAGAGAACACTGAAATAATAATAAACCTTACACTTTATCTTGTTCTTTTACTACTAAAAAACGTGAAAACTTTCTCAAGCGTTTCAATAAAAATAACGCTTGACATTCATTCATCTCATCATCTATAATCAATGGTTTCTTACATATCTGACCAGTTTCGTTATTTCATTTATTCAAAGGAAAAAAATGAAATGTCCATTTCGTCCAAAGACTTGAGAGGCAATTTATTTGTATTGGGTAACGGAAAACGAAGTGGGATTTTTTTTAAGATGTCAAATTTCATGTTCATTTTATAACTAATACCTAATTGAAATAATAAAGTAAAGAAGGTACTGTTCTGCCAAGACCACAGGACAGATGCGGTTACGAACTTTTTCTCTAATTACAAGAAAAACCACCCGACAATCACGACTTAACGCATGCGGTAGGTATTTTCTTCATGGAGTGTACCATGTTCGCCATCGAAATCCATCTTGACTTGAAAATCCAGATCGCGATTGTTACGCGAGTTCTGCTTCAGAGTAAAACGCCCACGGATTTCCTCGCCCTAATAATTTGACGAAAAGAAGGATTAATTTACCATTCTTAACAGTTAAATTGACAGCATTATATCTTAGAATATAACAGGACACAACAATAGATATACCTTTTTGACTGTACAGTAGTCATTCAAGTAAAAGACCGTTTGCTTCCAGTGCGTGTAGGGTGCTTCTGGTGCAGTTGAAAACCAGGTTCGCTTGTGACACTTGGAGAACTCCACAGTAAAGAAAGTTACTACAGCGTGAACATAGTCGTCCCGTCGAGCTAAGAGATTGAAGGGTACGGAGAAGTTCAAATCTTCCTTACGCATTGTATTCAGATCAACTTCCAATAGTTGACAATGATTAGTGACGACCTGTATTCATGATCATAAAAAAAGTTGAAAAATTAGTTTCTTGCATTGCATACTACTACTACGCATGTGACAATTATTAGTTCAATGATGTCGAATCATAATTCATATTCAATATTTATACAACATACCATTTTCTGATCCACCACATCAACTAATGGTTCCCTGATAGCCACTTTACGAAGGCAACTCATGTCAAATCCATAAACCTCATCCCACCAGTGAATCTTATCGTCCTTATACTGGCGGTCCTCAATAGCTGTGATGTACAGAGAACATTTATCGGGAAACAGCATTCCGTTAGGAGCAAGCCACTTGTCTCTGGCATATAAGACGGTTTCTAACATTGACTCGTAGAACAGACAGTAGCCCATCCATTCAGAGATAATAATATCGACCTTCTCCTCTGGTAAGGTAACCTCCTCAACTTTTCCTACAATGCAAAATAACACAATCCATGAATTACTTCATCCAGCAATCATATTCATCTATTATTACGGGTAAAAAATTCAACATGTAAAACTATCTAACCTTTAATAATGGTAATGACATCGCCGAATCCATTAGCCTTGACAATAGTTTCGGCATGCTGAGCTATATTGGAGCACTCAATGCCGAAAACCCTCCTGGCGCCTGCCTTGGCTGCAAACATGGACAAAATACCGGTTCCACATCCAACATCTAAAACTACCTTGTTCTGAAAATGCAACATGACATACAAAAATAATTAATACATTACAACTTTAAGATGTTAATGAGGTAATAATTGAATAGTAATAGTATGTATTACCTTGAACAAGTGTTTGTTGTAATACATGGAGTTACGATACGTCATAGTCCTGACTTCATCCTTCAACATTTCCTCGTGAATGCCGAAATGCGCGTACGAGTCGAAGTAATAATCTTTGGATGTCATTTCGTCTACTGGAACATCTTCAGCAGTTGTGCCATTCGTCAGGGCCCCCTTCTTTCCTTCACCTTCTACCTCCATGTTGACAATGGGTTCTTCGAGCTGAATAGTTGCCTAATTATCAAAGCAAAATTAAACAAAAATAAGTTAAATGTTTGCCTACTTTTCCCACCACCAAAATTAATCCAAATGAAGCCCAAGCAAAGATTCAAAGGTTTAATTTAACAAATTCCAACAATTAGCAAATCAAATTGTTCCTAAAAATTACAAATGAGCGAGGCAATATTAGTAAATGGTATTTTGTGAGAGACAACTTTGTAAAACAAATGATAACATACCATTATAGCAATAACACTAGGTTTAGAAGTACGGGTTGGCAAAAAATATAACTAATTAAAACAAATTATCACAAAAATTATTATAATTTCCTGCAAATTTTCTAACCGTGTGCTTTTTCCTGCATTAACACCTCAGTTAGTAAATTTATTCCAAGAAAAGTGTTTTGTATGACTAACCTCTCAAAAACTATGAAATCACTTAAAACGCGACAAAGACAAAGGAACTTGCTTAAACTACTAGCTGCTCTTGTCACCTTGTATTGGGAAAATTAACTCAATTAAATTAAATGTTAAACAAAACGGAAAAGTTGACAGTGTCAGCTTGACTAAGTTTTAAAACTTTAATTACAAATTGGTTACGACAACGGCTGACTTTGAGAAATGAATAGAGAAAAATTACACCGGAAAAAATTAACTACTTTCAATTCAGTCTTGTTAATTTGCTTGCTTCTTCGTGGGGAATGAAGTATCTACTTTGTAAAGGACATCCACCACCACCAAGTATGCTTTATGGAGAGACAGAAGAAATACAAAGAAGAGGACGAACGAGAGAGACGACGACGGCGGAGCGGAATCACGCTAAAAAAGTGTAAAGCATTTTCCCAGCTTCTCTCGATGCTGCTGAGCTTGTCTTGTACAAAAAAGACCTTCTTTTTGCCGGAGTAAATGAACCCTTCGTGTGCATAGCATTTGTGTAAAAGATGTAGATTGGGTTTATTGAGAACTTTGTAAAATAGCATGCCATGCCGTGTAAGCTTTACTCATTTTAGTACATATTTTGGACACAAGCACAGAGAGTATTTACAAGAGAAATAGATTCCGATAAAAAGAGAGATGGAGACTCTACGTTGACGGTGGAATTAAATTATGGAACTCTGCAAGTCTGCAACTGTTCGGTCTCGGTTGGGTCGGTGCAATAATATGTCTTTGTCAGAGGAAGAGACAGGGGCAATGTGAGACTACATGTGGAACACCGACTGACTAGTTTTTTTTGTAGCAATTCGGGCGAACAAAATTGACTTGCATAGTTTTGCATAAATTTTAGTAATTTTAATGATTATGATTTATGATATTATGAATGAGTTGATGAGCTTCCATTTCAATCCAACAATTTTGAATTTTGACGGCATCCCTATTCTTAAAGTGACAATTTATGGTTCGACTATAACGATGAGCTGTCGTTCGATTTTGTAATCATTGTTTGTAGATGAATGACGATCGAAAATTTGTACGCCGGTCGTTCTATAAATTGTATACATATTTCATTTCATGATAGTTTAAATAGGGCGATAATTCGTTTGGATTGATATTGATACAAAATATTGACACGCATGAGCTTGACAAGATGAAAGCATTGTAGAAAGGGTAAAATTTTATTGCAAATTTGAATTACAGTTTTACATATTTTCAGGTTATGTTATGTTATAATTTATCAATTAAAAGAAGCATTTTAGAATTCAGCATTTCCAAACGCACACATGGCACATTGCACTGGATTTCCAGAACTGGTTGCGGCATTTTCAAAAATCCCAGTTAGGTGAATTCTGAAGTCTGATTGGCTAGATGTTTGGTTGCATGCAAAACATGCATGGAATGAAACAATGTAGGCCGCACATGTATACAGCAAACATGTGGATTCCTTACCGTCTGCCTGTATATTAACTAAACACGCAAAAGATCATAATACTGTTTTTGTACTACTTTTTATGAATTTTAATTTCAAAATTGATTTACGATAATTCTACTTGACAAACAACTGGAACAAATTGATGCATTGTTTAATACATTCAAGTAGCGTTAGCGTTAGGTTATAAATGTAGCTGAATGGTTGATCAAATTAGGAGTGTTTTTAATTGTGCGGTTCATGCACGTGCATGAAAGTTTTGTTCAGTTTGATTTTTTTGTGTATTTAGTTAGTGGAGAAGGTGCGTAGTGCGTAGTTATCTTCAGTGTTAAACTCTTGTACTATAGGTAGGTATATTTAAAGTAGTTAATATATTACGACAACAATCACGCAACAATGACAATGGAGGTTGCAAGATTTTCTCCCGGTGGTGCCTATTTGGGTGTATCTGGGGCAGATGGTCGCCTCAGATTGTGGGACGCAGCGACAAGCGTTTTGAAGCAAGAGTTTGTACCATCATCTCATTTAACTGCCACATGTACTTGTTTGGAATGGTCACCTTGTAGTAATCAGGTAACAACTATAGCCATAAAGTTTTTGTCGGTTGGATGCTTATCAGTCAAATCACTAATTACATTTATTCATATTTGCTGATGTAGATAAGTGGGAAGAAGAAGAAGCGGAAGAGGACAATAGCTGGGGAGGTTGTGGTAATGGGAACCGCAACAGGTGCTTTACTTTTTTATGGAGTAACCAAAGCACAAGTTCTTTCTCAACAAAAGGACGCTCATTCGGGAAAGGTTACTGGCTTATCTTGGTCTGCAAGTACGCTTATGTTGTACTCTTGTGGAGAGGATGGTTATATTGCTGAATGGGATCCTGAGGGAAATAAATCGATAAGGTATTTGATCCTTTATAAAACACAAGGACTAGTGTTTCGACGATTAGACTACCATTTATTTTAATGTTAAATTATTGTGTTATCATTTCAGCCGTTGGAGAGGAAGTAAATCAGGGCTAAGCGCAGTTCGTGTGTTTGGTGATGGAGTCCTCTCAGCAGGACATGGCATAACGTTGTGGGATTTGGATACAAAAACTGCCACGCGAAATTTTACTGGACATCCCAGTCTGATTACGCAACTAGAAGTCATTCCTGACACGGATTACTTCGTGACAATGTGTCATACCGAACGACATTTGAGAATTTGGTATATTTTTTATTTAATTTGGTGTATTGATAATTAGTTTGCACTCCACCGCACCGGTTAGTGTTATGTGTTTGCTCTTTTGGGTAGTTTGTAATAGCATTTCTTTTTTTTCAGGTCCTCAAATGAGAAAAACTCGGTCTTAACACTCACGGTTCCGGAACCTCCTCAAAGCTTTTCTGTTTTCAATTCTGAGGAGGGTCATGTTTCAATCGCATCTGTAACTCAAAAGGGACCTCTGCATTTATTCAAGCACAAGCTGAACGGACCTGTCAAGAAGCCGCTTTTACCTTCGGTAACACTGAAGGTACAGGATTTGGTGGATGCTAGTAAGCCTATTCCAGTTTTAGCATCCTTTCTGGCTGATGACGGTAGTGATAAGGAGTCATCTATTGTTGCTGCGTATGGAAGCTGGCTTAGACTCAGATTTGAGAAATTCTCCACCACATCATTGGAAACGGAAACTGTCATTGAAAGGGAATATTCAACTCAGAAGAGGAAAGGGAAAAAACAACATATGCCAACAGAAAATGAAACAGTAGAAATTCCTACAAATGTAAAACACTTGCAACCTGGTTCAGAGAGCTTAGTGGCTGATTTGAAGTCTAAGAAAAGGAAAAAAGTAGGTCAAGGTTCCAATGATGTGGCTGCAGTTGATGATGGAGAGCTGCCGATGGAAGAAAGGTTAACTAATTTGACTATTGATGCCCCCGCAAGTGGATCAGTACCCAGCTCTAGTAATTTAGCCAATTTATTGAGCCAGGTAGGCATATTCTAAAAAATTAAAACGGTTGAATTGATTAAATCTTAATTTTATTGCTAATTATATTCATGATATTTATAATTCATGTGTTGTAGGGTTTACACAGCAAGGATATTAGGATTCTTCAATCTGTGCTAAGCAGATGGGATGAAACTGTCATTTCAGCCACCGTTCGTAGTCTTCCTGTTCAGTTAATTATTCCTTTACTGAATGAAATTCGAGGAATGTTGGGAGGAAAGGCTCAACAGTACGTGAAATATTCTTACTCAACTTTAAGTTTTTAATATTTAAACCTTAAATATGGAAGATGTTTACAAAGATTTTTTTGGTTATCAGGAATCATAGCCTTCTGAAGTGGCTGAAAAATATTTTCCAAATTCACTCTGCATATTTAATGTCCTGTCCTTCGGGGGAAGAACTGTTGGGTCCATTTATGAGCCTTTTGCGGTCACGAGAAGCCTTGTATCCTCAAATGTGTCAACTCAAAGGAAAACTAGAATTAATCAAAGGAAATATCCAGGCGAAAGAGTTCAAAGCAGAACAACCAAATGAAGCACTGCTTGTTTATCAAGATGGTACCCGCAATTTTTTCCATATGAATTCAAGAAATATTGAGGTTTTAGTCAGTTGGTTGGAGGAAACTAAATGTTTTATAATGTTTACAGAATCGTCTGATGAGGAGAAAGAAGATGATACGTTTTTGCCTTCTGAATCAGACGGTTTTCTGGAGAGTGACGATGATTTGGGCGTTGATGATGACAGCAGCGACGATAATGATGCGTCAGAACTGGACGAAGAAGATGTAAACGACTCTGATGACAGCAGCAGTCAAGAAGAGACTCGAAAGAAAGTGAATAGTAACAAGAAACCACAGAAGGCTAATAGTTCGCCAGCCAAGAAAAATAGTCAGCAGAATAATCATGTTAATGAAGCTGACTCTGATGATTTAATGGATGATGAAGATGATGACTGATATAAAAATGAGACATTACAACCACGCCTGACTATTTTCACAGACAATTGCAAAATCAATTGATTATCTTATTATTAGTTCAACGGAAGTCGTCAATAATTATATTACATAAATATTTTGTATTGTAAACAACCTTTACATAAATTAATTGCTGCAGTGTAAACATCATTTCATTTTCTTTCCAATTTGGAAATAAATTAATTTTTACTCGTTACGTCAAAAATATTGTAAAAGAAAAATGCGTTAGTTAATTGATTTAATAAACCGGCAATGTAACATGTAAAAGTTAGTCTTTATCTACTCTTGCGAAGGCTGCCAACTTGGAAGATATTTTTGATTTCTTCTCCCCTTCCAAACCAGCAGATTTGTTGGAATCATCACCTTCGTCTTCAACTTCACTCCTTTTACGTTTCTTCTCCTCAGTTTGGTTATTGGCAGCGTATTTCTAAAAGGATATGTAAAACGTGATGTTTAAAAAAAATTGCACCCATAATTTCACTGGACTGGACTTGGAAATGTTTTAATCTTACCTTTTTCTCTTCAGCACTTAATTGCCTGAACATTTTCATCCCAATTTTAGTTAGCTCACTCGTTCCCATCTCAGGATTTTCCTCTTCCAGCATTTCTTTATTCTGATCATACCAAAGAAGGAAGCCATGTTTGGGTTTAGATTTCTCTTTTTGAGGTGAATCCCTGTCCTGCAAATTTGTAGAATCTTCTAATAGGGAATCTGAATTTCCGTTAGTTTCACTACGACTTTCACTTTCAGTGGGCTGATTCTCAAGCGTAGAATCATTGCTGGCTTCATCCGTAGCTTTAGGGCTTTCAATGTTCAAAAAGCTGGCCAAAGGGTTGTCTTTAGATTTCTTGCCCATGTCCGTAAGAGTAGATTGTTTCTGAAATAAAATTAACACATCAAGAAAAATTACCAATTAGTCTTAACTTAGAAGTATACAAGAACAAATATAAATAAAAAATATTCATCAAAATAAAATCCATACCTTCTTGTCCTTGTTGGATTGTTGTTCCTTGTTTTTATCCACAGCAGACTTTCTACCAGGCTTGTGCTTCGCGATAGTTTTTGCAAAGAGATCCTGTGGTTTTTCGACAGGCTTTTTCCATGTATCCAACACTCCTATTCCTCTTTCACTGTTTTCAGAATTACTTGCCAGGGATTTATCCTTCCGGAATCGATTTGTTGACGTGTCAGCAGAGCCCAATAGCTTTCTAATTTCATCTTTGTTCTTTTTCATGAAAGGATTTTCTAAATACAAAAATAATATATATGAATACTTTTTTAAATGACACTTATATAATCCAATTAATTTAAATTATATCCAAGAGCATTGGATTTATTTATACCTTCATCAGGAATGGTGACTACAGATCGATTCGCCGCACCATTGAAGGACGTAGAAAGTGATGACGAAGATGCGTTCCATTTGCTACTGCTACTGTCATTGAACAAGTCTTGTGAAGCAGAATACTCTGCAGCGAGCGTTCTGTTTTGAACATTGGAGTATACCACAGTTCCCATTTTCAACGTTTCGAAATCGTCATCATCTCCCTCGATCTCAAGTTCTTCCTCGTCAACTTTTTTTCTACCAATTGCTGACAACCGGTCAACCAGACCCCTTTTACGAAGCTTACTAGCGTATTTCAGTGCTACCTGAACTGAATGAGCTGATGGCATCATTGATACGTACTCCGTTCCTCTAGCGTCCCAGTCTCCTTTACAACTCAACTATTTAAAAAAAGAAAGATATATGGTGTATGGTATACTTTTATAATACTAAATCGGCATTGAAAGTTTATCTAAAGATGTATACTTACCACAAACAAACTAAACAACGATTCTTTAAGTTCCTTCTCGGCACGAGTTTTGTACTCGTCAACTTCATAATTTTTCTTGTCCATTTTCTTTGACAAAGCGTCCAACATGAGAGATCGATGAAATCTATCCTCCAACCGACTTTTCTCCGTTTTCATTTCACAGAATGGCATCTACAAATTCAAATGGTTTGTCATACATTTTTCTTCATACAGTACATCATACATGTTATGGTCTTCACTGTTTCATATTTCATACTAGTAACTTACTTGAGCGTCTAATTGCATCAGAACTGGCCTCGGTAACGTGGGCGGATATTTCATTCCTTTACATTTGACAGCCCTGATACGCTGATCCAACTCGCTTACCCCAACCACCCAAAAGTGGTCAGACGAACCAGATATCAAATGCTGCTTCAGGACAGAAAATGTTGTCCAGTACCGGCCACTCAGAATCCGCAAAACTTCATGTGAATCAGTATACACTGGAGTACCTTCATCTGAGAAGCCAATCCAAGTGATCTGGGACTTGGGACTCAATGGTAATGGCTCGCTTGCTACCAGCGGAAATGGTTTTTGACTTGATTTAATCCGGAATATTGAATATGCTATACTCTGATTTCCGTGAAGGCCTAAATGATTAAAAATTAAGGAAAGTCACACTTGAGTACCAACAATATACCCTATCAAGCTATACATTGCATTGCAATTGCTATATGTTTAGGATTATACCTATTCCGTTGTGGTAAGAAATGAATAGAAGATCTTCATGACCAGAAGTTGAAATGATTTGGCCCCCGATTTCAATAATTTGCCTTTGAGCACCTCCAATCGAGAAAAGACGAATCCTATTCATGTCAGTTGCAGCTGCAATCCATCCGTCTCCTGTTGCAAGTCCTAGAACTTCCTCGCCAACTGGCAGCTCAGTTGTCCATTCTTTTTTAGTATCCCAAGCATTAAAGCTGTAGCAAAACAATTTGCTAAAACAAAATAAAACAAAATAAATAAAATTTAGTTAGTTGATGCAATTTAACATATTATTAGCATTGATCATGGTGTATTCTCACGCTCACCTTCCGCTGTCACTTTGTTTTTCATTTGCAAAAACTGCTACTTCTTTTGATAGTGTAGCTATCGTGTATTCGTCTTGATTTCGTAAATGAATAGCAGGATGGACAGCAGCGTCATGAAATTCAATATCAATCGCTTGCTTCTCGTCATCATCATGTGAATAGTTTCGAATAATTCCAGTGCTATTCCAAGTCATAAATCGGTGATCTAAATGCACGGGAGTGGATGATGGCTGAAATGCTTCCTGAGGTTCCGTAAACGGAATTTTAGGTGGAGCCATGATTATCGGCCGGGAAGACTTTGACGGGGGCCTACTCCCACGGCTGGACATGCTTGCCACATCATCATCGTCATCATCCGATATAGGGCTCTTCTTCTCACCACTCAATCCTTCTCCTATGATTACTTTCGCTTTTTTTACCCCAACATATTCGTCACCTATGAATCCATTATCAGCTTTTATCTTGGAAATAGAAAATTCATTGTCGTCCAGGTCATTGGCGAAAAGATCATCCATTCCATCATCAAACGCATCTGCAATTTTTGCCTCTTCCTCCAAATTTCGAGGGGATGACATTAAGTCATCGTCATCCATATCACTGTCATTCTTGGATGTTGTCTGAGGTTTGGAAGAAGCTGTCTTTGTAGATGATGTAGCAGTAGTAGTGGATGGGGGCGCTTTGAAATCCTTAAGTTTGAGTATACGACCCTTCATGTCTGCAGCAAAGATATCAGTTTCATCGTTACCGAATGTGATTTCTGTGATGAGCTCAGCAAACTGGACATGCTCAACAATAACAGTGGAATCCTTGACATTCCAAACAATTAAAGTCCCATCTGATCCACCAGCAGCAAGATATGTACCACACCGAGAAAATTTTGTCACGGACATAATCTAAACAAAGAGTAGAGTAGACATAGTTTTAAAAGAAAATATAATTTTCCATGAATAAAAATCGTAATAATATTTTCGCATGCTACCTTTTTCGATTTTTGAGGCTTCAACACTTTTAATTTGGCCCAGGAATCTCTAGCATAAAGAGCAACGTGATCCTCCTCTGGTACAGCCAACATGTTCCCACTGGCCTCCCAGGAAATACGACACAGTGTCGAGGACGTTGTGATGTCATTAGATGATGGAAATATGCTTTCCAGCTTCTTCACCAAGTGCACTGGCTTGGCTTCATCAGTCAAGCTCCAAATGCAGACATTACCGTCACAGCCACTGGACGCGAGGAAATTTTGCTTAGGATCCAGAGCCACAGATAACACAGGAGCCGAGTGAGTCTCAATTTTCACGGGTGGAATGCTCGTATCTGTCAAATTTACCACCTGTATGGTCATATCACTGCATAAAAACAAAACTGTTAATCAAGGTTTCTCATTGCAATTCTTAAAAAAGAAACAAATGTTCAAAAATCTTACCCAGAACCAGCTATCAGCCATTTCCCATCGTTGGACACATCAATATGATGCACAGCTGCTGTGAATTTAGCTTTGACCCCCAAATTTTTCCCATCTTCCAGTGACAAGGCTTCAACAGTGTTAAACTCAGTTCCAACATAAACTTCATCATTTCTACACCGCAGGGTCAAACCATTATCCGTCAGTTCATGTGCTACTGGATCACTGTCATCAAAGCCTTTCCAAATACGGAGATCACTGTCAGCTCCACAAGTTATAAGTTTCCTGAAACAGTAAACAAATTCCATTGTACATGACATTGCTCCTCGCGTGAAATTTCCTTCAATTTTAATCAACAAATCAAATTTCTTTCATACTCTGCACTTCCATCCTTGACAAATTCCACTGAAGTAACTCCTTCGCTGTGACCCCAACGACTCTCCACCCGAGAGTCAGAACCATCATCCTGCGACATGTTGAACTCCTTTATTGGAGTCAATTAACCAGATAAGCAAGTTTTCAAAATCTTCAAATCAGCAATAAACGCGATACACTAACTTCAAACTTTAGTCAACAGCAAGAAAACTTTGAGCTTTCCTTCACAACGAAACAAAGCTGCTCAGTCCAGTTTCACTTCAACTTACATGACATACCCAACCAATTAACGTAATTGAACATAGGTCTACTACTTAAATATTTGTGTGAACTTTCTCCAGATTAAATTTTTTCCCTCTAAACTTTCGCCTAACCTGTTTTCATACTTCATTCATTTCATACATCATATTCATATCTCTGTCTGTCGTGTTTTCTCTTTTGTCATTGTTTTCCCTGCTGTCTTATGCCGCTTTGTGTATTTAAAGCTATTACATTGGCGCTACTTTACTTCAAAAGTCTGCTGCTGTTTGGTCGGAGTCGGAGTTACATGCATTACATGGGGGATAGGTTGTCTACAGGGGAATCATCTGATGCTTCATCTGATTCATACATGACATGTATAACAAAAAAAATAGCAAGCATCATTTCTTCGGGATCGCATCATCATCGGCATCGGATAACTTGGCTTGATTCTCCCCGTAGCAAATATTATAGGTTCGGACGCCGGAAGTCAATTCAGTTTAGAGAATTAGAAAGTTGGAGTTGGGAGAAACTTAAAGTGGTAAAAAATTATACATTTAATTGTCAACAATTACATTAAAAATTGAGTAATTAAATTCGGAGGTAGAATATTTTGAAGTACAGAGATTAGTATTTTTTTGAGGAAGGCATTTTATTAATCGTTCAAAATAAAAACTTGGTTTTTTTCGATAAGCAAAGTTAATTATTTGAAAGATAGAAAAAAATGGATTTGAGTATGGCTGGTTGTAAGCGTGCGGCTGAGGTCGCTGAAGCGTTGTCTTCACCCACTGCTAAAAAGCCAAATATTAATAACAAACAGGAAGATCAGAACGGCGGAAGTAATGCAACTACTGAAGGTGGTGGTGAAAAGAAAAACACTGACGGTCAAAATTTTAAGGATTTGAGTGGATTCAAGCTGAAAAGCGTGCTGTCTAATAGTGCGGATGCCAAGAGGCTAACTGTCGAAGGTACCTTTTCTGATGGTCAGGCTGCTGTGGTCATTTTGGATAAGAAGCCATTCACGGAGGAAAGTTTCACCGAGCTGTTTTCAAGTGAGAGCAAGCTCCAGCAAATATTCCAGAACGATATTTATGGAAATTACGATTGCATTCCAGGAGTGAAATCTGCTGGTAAGATTATGCCAACACCTTCATACATTTAAATATCCTGTATATATTCGTTTTTGACATTAATGAAGTATTTAAAATTATAATTTTCTTAACATTTACAGCTATCAAGGCTACTGTTGTGTATCCTGCTACTTCGAAGCACATTGAAAAGTACATGCACCATGAACTCTTGTTGATTGACGAAACACCTACCTTGTACGAGAAAGTCGTCCTTCCGCATTTGGATGAAAGTCAGTTCAATATTCAGGTAAGATACATGGATCAGAATTTCAAATTTCAAATATAATTTTAGGTTAGATAAAGTAACAAGAAAGAATGACACATTTAATGTTATGATTTGTTCTTGTAGTGGGTTTTCAACATCTTGGAACACAAAAAGGAAGCAGATCGTATTGTCCACGAAGATTCAGATCCCCAATCTGGATTCATCTTGTTACCTGATTTGAAGTGGGACGGAAAGACTCTTGAAAACTTGTACTTGAGCGCAATCGTCCACGCTAAAGGCATTAAATCGTTGAGAGATCTCACCGGTGAAAATTTGCCATTACTCAAGAATATATTGGAGGGTGGAGTTGTAAGTTAAATGATTATACCTTTTTATGAATTATTGCTAGTTATTAATCTTGGATTTTTGGATTTGTCATTTTATTCACTTTGCTTCTACTTTCATTTTTGCAGAAAGCTGTGAAAGATAAATACGGATTATCACGATCTCAACTCCGAATTTTCTTACATTACCAACCAAGCTACTACCATCTTCATGTTCATTTCACGGCATTAAATTTTAATGCTCCAGGTAAAGTTGCAATCAAAGAATACAATTTTTATTTTGGATCTGTTAATGTTGATCAGAGTTTCAAATGACTTTTGTGTTCTCATCTTGCAGGAATTTACGCAGAGAAATCTCATTTACTGCAGTCCGTCATCTCAAATTTGGAACTGAACTCCAACTACTATAAAGAAGCAACACTCCCCTTTGTCGTGAAGAAAAGCGATCCATTGCACCAAAAATTAGTTGATTTTGGTTACGAGTTTTAATTTTGAATTTGCTTTAACAAAATGGAGCAGACTGATCATAAAAGTATTAGAGTGTTTGCGGAATACCTTAACAATTTAAGGGCTGTGAATTTGTACATAACTTTAGATAGTAATTATCTTGACCCAAGTGTCACACCTGTGTTATCGATAAACTGTAATGTAATCCAGATTCCTGGACTAGGTAAATTTAAAATAGTGTTGAATGAACTTAATCTAGAAGACTGCAATGATTTGCCCCCTCGCTCGTTAGATAATAATATTTTATGCTATAGATTAGTTGTAAAACCCGAACCTGGTCGTGGCTCTGTCGCTGCGGAAATTGTTTCAAACTTTGAGAAAACTGTAGACGAAGGAGCAAAAAATTTAGTTAAGAATTCCATAAATAATGTAGCATTAAAGGAAGGTACTGTCTACCGACTGGAGTGTAGATTCTGTTCAAAATTCTTAAGCGAAAGTATCAAATTCGATAGGATAAGACCTCTTCCTTCAAAAAATTGGGTTGAAAATGCAAGTGAATTATGGTATTGTCATCCCCCCGAGCCAGCTAACTCACAAGGCTTACATCAGGATATGTCATCAAGATTGAGTAAGATGCATTTGGAAAACGCAAACCAAAACAAATCTATTGTTGAGCTTCTGAAAAATCCGGATTTCAATTATTGTTTTTACGGGCCATGTAACTGGGCTTTGAATAAGAATATTGTAAAATTTATTTGTAGAAATGACTCTCTTGAAAATTGTTGCGTAAGCAGGGCAGATTGTTCTCATTGTGGAAATGAACTAGGAAGCTTCACTTCTGAGCATTGTGTGAAAATTTGGGATTATGGAGTTCACTGGGTTGAGAATCCTGATCCTGACACAGAAACACAAGGTTCCGATGTAAAGGTTGAGGCTGAGGCAGAAGCTTCTGCAACCACTGATGATAATTCTGAAGTTACTACGAGTAGGGCATTTCTTAATTTTAAAAGCATTGTATTCGCTACAATTTATGAATTGTCGGACCACCCTACCTTTCGGTTTACAGTAAGTTCAATTTTCAAAGGGAATTCAATTTTTCTATGGAATATTGATAGGAACTTGACTGTCTATCCACAAAAATCAGTGGAATTAACCTCCAGTGAGACTACAACATTGGAACGTTCTAAAGTGGCTAAATTTTTCTTTGCTGTTAGAGTAAATCACCTTGTTAATATAAGTGATCCGAGGGAAGTTTTAATTATTCAAGAATCTGAGCAAAATGAGCAAAGTATTTTAACTATTCCTGATTATGTTTATAAAGTTGGAGTCGAAAAGTTAAGGGCCACTTCTGTCATGTATTCAAGAAATGAACAGACGTTGCAATGCGGATTCCTGCCGTATGATGTTTAAATATGTATGTGTATAATATATTATTATGGTAAAAGTAAAAAGGAATGAACTCTTGTAATTTATAATTAAGTTATGTATATTTTTATTATGTAACAAAGATTTTTGTGTAAATAAAAAATAAAGTGGGTGTTGATTTATGAAACGAAATCCATTAGTGTCTCGTCTATTTTACTCTTGCTTGCTATTTGACAGTTTTTCAAGCGCTTCAGTATAAAAGCCGTTAAAGTTTACTCGGTATATGATGTTGGCTACTTTAGATGACTGATTTGGATCTTGGACCATACTTGAAACCTCATACAAAAATTCTAATAATTTTCCGTTGAACTGGTTGGCAAGATCTGTGATTGATAGTGAAGTTGTGGTCAAATTCCTGTGACTTCGTACGTCCGAGGCGGACATTATCTTGTCGCAAAATTTGAGACAAATTGAGAGAAGAGTTGTCATTCTACTTAGTGAAGACCTGCTGGTGAGCATTGAATCCGCGAGAATGGAATTAAGAAGATCAAAATGGCAACTTATAACTTGGTCCACGTTCGTGACCTTTGACATGGTTGTGATGAAGGTATGCCAGGCTGGTTCAATTACCTGTAATTTTGAAGAGAAGTTTGATTTAGTACCAATTTCATATTAGCTTAGTTTTTAAAACCAGGGAGAAATTCTTTCATACCTCAAAAGCCATGTAATACTGTAAATTTTGAACAAAGTTCAACATCTTTTGCAACAATGAAAAAGTTTCAGACACTCCACATCTTCCCTTTCCTTTGCGCAAAATAACATTTTTGGCTTTGTTTGCAACCCATACTTTGCATAACTGTCGCTCCACATGCTTGCAAAAGAATAGCTGTCTAAAGATCATTTGGTAGCATGTTATGGCACGGGTACTGAGAACAAGAGACATTGGCCATTGGACATCATAAGAAAATGAAAAGGCTTCAACACCAGGGATGCTAAAGTTGAAATTGCTGTCTGCCTAAAAAATCGTAGGGAACAACAGATTTCGATTAATTAATTTTTAAGCATATTTGATTCACGTCATGTTATACGCCATTTTGCGTTTAAATTTCTCGGAACTTACAGCTTGTTCTAAGGGTGTCTCAATAGCCATTATATTCCATAGCTGATCTGCAATTCCAAATGGAAATAGATGAACACGGACATTATCTTTGTAAGGATCTGCGGTGGATGACGAAGTTCTCAGTGCTAGTTCCAGTAGAGATTCCAATCTAACGGGGTTTAAATCATCTATCTGTTTGCTCAACTCGTCTTCAGCTAAATCCAAAAACTGCACGATGAAATCTCCCTAAAATATTGAAACAAAATACATTAGTTAACATACACCTATGTCTACTTTGTAAGCTGTTTGTTTGAATTCCCAAAATAATTTACCTGGTCCATTAGTAAATAATGCTTGACAGATTGGAGCCTCCGCAATAAATCATACTCGTTCAATAAAAGATCCAACAAAGTCTTGCTTGCAAATGAGTAGGCCTTTTCCACCGCTGTCACATAAACTCTTTCGTGTACACTGTAATGGAGCTGGGATGCCTTCAAAAAAATGCATCAGTAACAGTTAATAAACTAAAAGATGATAAAGGAATATCAATGATATGAATATTTAAAAGTATTTACTTACAGACACCATACTTATATCTTTGCCACATTCTCTGATAACATTCAAGTATTTTCCAGCTTTCAAAATTTCGTTCATCATTTTTCGAAGGAAAATGGGGCATTTACTTTCCTCGATGTGATATCGCTTTTCCCAGTAATCATCGCTCTGCTCCATTTTCCCGTCACCTTGATCATTATCCACAACGACGAATTCCAGAAAAGGGTCAGTGATCATTCCCTGTTATTGACCCCAAAAATTAATGGTAATGAATAAGCAATCATTTTAAAATCTAGTTTTAAAATGACAGATAAGCGCATACCTTATAAATCCAAGACTCTAGAATGGTGAAATAAGGTTCTGATGCTTTCTGTGCCAGGCTCTGGCAAAGATTAGAAAGAGCTTCGTCGGTCACCATATTCATTGCTTTCTCATGAAGAACTGTGAGCACCTTGCCTCCAGATAAGTCATCTTCCTCGATTTTAGTCACTAGTGAGTTCAGAACTGCAAAAATTTGCATTGTGGGATGAATGTAGAACCACATTTTCTGAAGTGTCAGTTCACCCTACAAAAAGATACAAATAAATTGTAAGTTTGGGTTCTCCTCTCTGGTTTCATTACAACGAAATGATAAATAATGATTGAAATGTTGTTTACCTTTGCCTGAAAACTCTCTAATTGGGTAATCATGATAAAGTATTCTTTGATGATGTCCCTGATGGCTGCACATAACGCCTGGTTGACTTTCCCATGCTTGAAATCGCAAAAGTTCTCCATGTAATGCGTTACAGTGTAATAATAAGACGCAAGTTGTGTAATTTGGAGAGTAAGGTCCCTCAACGATTGCTCGATTCGTCTATCAATCTAGTGGAAAAAACAAATTGGACACCCATGAGTTGATTTATTTTCTGGCTTGACATGTCATGGGGCTTTCCATTAAAATTTGTCATACCAGAAACGCTATTCCACGAGGTTCCACAGGCTGAATAGTAATCAGTGATCCTTCGCCACCACACAGTACATACAAGAGTTCTTGTAACAGTAGCTGCTCTTGTTCCTCCGATGGCAAGTTGTCCACCCATAACGATGGAACGGCTCCGGCTCCAACTCCAGCAGCAACAGCTCCAGGTGCATCTCCAGGAAACGTGTTTTCACTGAACACAAAATTCAAGGTGCTATACCATCTTGGAAGTCCAAAAACGGAAGGTCCTGCATGAGCTAAAGATGACGGTTTTGTAGAGGCTACCACTGAATGGTCGTTAGTCTCCCTGTCACCCCGGATTTCCCATTGTTTGGAAGAAGCTGGAGGGTCTTTAAGAACTTGAAGGGCAGTATCTGACATGTTGGAAGTAATCTAATATCTACTTTAATGTGATCCTGATCATTGATAAATTTTCAAATTTTAAAACAAACAGATATTTATGACTTCTTGATACCAACAACCAATGCAACAAACCACAGACAAATGCAAGGAGAGATAACTTCTTTTTGCAGCAAAACCTAAAAAGTAAACAATGTAAGCTCGTTCCCGCGTATAGGATTATGAATGTGAGCGAGAATACATGGGACCAAGAGGAAG
The DNA here is from genome assembly GCA_034695485.1 of Entomobrya nivalis. Taxonomy (NCBI): domain Eukaryota; kingdom Metazoa; phylum Arthropoda; class Collembola; order Entomobryomorpha; family Entomobryidae; genus Entomobrya; species Entomobrya nivalis. Next base: position 5,711 of record JAQFZH010000682.1, on the reverse strand, counting down.
AACGTCGTTCACCTTACATTGCAAATTGCAATACATTTTGCAGTGCAGTAGTTAGTTGCTGCAACTGCAACAATGAAAGTATATAAGAAAATTGCAAGAAAATTTTTATCTTGAATTAATGACATTTATCCTAAATGTAAATTCTGAATTAAATTTGATGCAAAACTAGTGATGGAATCATAGTTTCAAATTTTAGCAAAAGGTCCCCCTGCGATTATGTAGTAATGAAATGTAATTATGAAGATTTTTTTGCACTAAATATGTCAAGATATATCAAGATTGATTTATTTCGTCACATACATATTCTAAAAATAAACAGAATTTGTTTCATTATCACTAAAAAATCCAGTAGAATTAGGTGATCTAACTAATGACGTGGTCCCTCTGAACTCCTCGCTTTCATCATCTTCGTCTGGAAGTACATCAATTTCTTCATCGAGCTCCTCCTCCTCAAAATCATCTTCTCTCACTTTCATTTCGGCTCCAAACAGTTCCTCAAAGGCTGCTAGCTCATTTAGAGTTAACAAATTTTTTGTACATGTTGATAAAAAGTCTTGATCGTTAAAACACACGATTTCGATTGGTTTATAATATTTATTTCTGGGCTTGTTCCTATCTTTATATTCTTTTTCCAACACTTTAATCAGCTTCCGGTATGGAATAGGTTTAAATAAGCCAGCACGGATTAAAAACTCATGACGAGTTCTGATATGCCTTAATGGGTATGAAATTGCTTTGCAATTGATTAGATTTCTTGTTTCATGTGACATATCCTTAATTAAATATTCCAGTTTGTTTTTAAGTGTGATTTCAGACTCCAAAAATACTTCCACAGATTTACTAACAACGCTAATAGTCTCATCTTTTGAAAAATATGTTTTCAAGAAAGTGAACTGATCAACTATTCGCCTGGAAGGATAGGTAAATAGTTGAGGTATTGAACGCAGAATATGTGAGCGCTGAGTTTCATTCAACCCAATTGATCTTAGGGCTGTAATGCATGAGCTTATCGAGTCTTCTGGAGTTTTCAAAAGGCGTGGATTCATGATAACCATCTGAAAATTACGAAAATTAACCATTTATACTAAGATTTTCGCCGTTTTGGAATATACATGTAAACATTAATTATAAACATCCACAACACAAACCTTGGCTGCTTTTTCTACGTCAATTGTGTAATAAGACATTAGCTGAAGATATTTCACAAGATCATTCTCATTAAAATCAATTAATTGGGGATGAGACTACAGGCAAAAAATAATCATCACAAGATTGCAAGTCAATTAAATCTCATGAAATTAAATGATTTTACAATTATAACTAGGATAAAGTAGATGGTTTACCTGGTAAAGATTCTCTAAAAGCGTTATACTGTCGGTTGAGACAAGCGAGTTTTTCCAGTTGAACTTCACACTGACCTTGTTTTTGCTTTTCGAACGTCTATTGTTAACGTGATCGGATTCATCGACGTCACTAAAAAAGATAACGCATATTATGCAATTTAGACTTACAAAACTGCATTCAAATTACAAGTTTGTCTAATGTCAAAATGTAAACATAATTTTTGATATCAACTTAACATACATTTCATCGGGAGCAGGAAAAGAGACGTCGTCGTCTTGCCCTTTTCTGGTAGAAAAATTTCTGGATAACGTTTTGAAAAATGTTTGCCCGTACTTAGTTTGTTTGCTGAATTCATTATGATTGCAGCTGCAACTTTGTGCATCCATCCGCATTTCACAAAGCCGTGTAGTAAATCCCCAGCCAGAAACCTGTAAGAAAAGGAAAAGCAAACGGTAACAACGGTCTTAAAAAATATTCTTTCTTTTATTTCAAGCGGAAATACTTCAATTGAAACTTAATAACTTACGCCTGGAGTCAGAGATGATGAATGCCATTTTGTCAACGCTGATGGAATTGCACTGGAGAACCGTAATGATTTGGACGATAACATTTCAAAAAACTGGATAAATAATTGACTAAGACAAATGCAAATTTGCAAGCCACTTTTATGCCTTCCTGTGCTTTGAAGTTTGAGAGATTTTTAAAAGCTGTGTAAGTAGAGTTAATTATTTGAAAACAGATAAAAATTACTGCGTACAATAATATCACTGATGCTGGATAACTGATGCAATGAAACTTCACAAGTACATACATGTGACTTGAAGAAAGCTAAAGCACTTTCACATGTTTAGTTTGTTATTGACTATTGAAAGCTCCTCTAAGCAAAGTGTTCATTTAGCGCCGTCAGATTCTCGCTTTCACCCATATCAAGAGAAAAGAAACGGTTTTTGATCCAAATATTCACCTATCTTCATGTGCTTGACTGCTATGCTGCGGTTGTATGTAAAAAATGAATACATGCATCATGCATGCGCATATTCAAGGATGAAAGATGAAGACAGAGAAATGAATCAATGCAAATGTTTTGGAAAAGTGAAAGTTTCCTTTCCTCAAGTTCCTAGGAATGTGTTTGCCTAACTAAAACAAGTAAACTCTGCAAATAAATACCTATCTATGCATTCAGCGTTCACATTATCGGGGAAATTTTCACCGCAAATTTTGACGTAGATTTTTTTAAAATTGAAATCTTGTGTATTTTTTTAGCATTTTTAACAGAATTTTCATTTGTTTTGTATATTTTTATATTCAAATCAAAGAATGCATCGAATCTGTTGAGTGCTGCATAATTCTATTGCACCGATGGTAAAAAGGAGTTGATAAACTATTACTGTAAATTGTACTAAGGCATAATTTATGGAAGCCCTAATTCCGAGCTTTCATATAACTGATATTTATTTTAAGGAGATAATTTTTGCTTCATATATGTACCCGTGCCCTTTTTTCTGTTAGATCAAATTTGTGCCACGTTGTTTCTTCTACATTCTTTTAACTACAGTTACGTTGCATTCTGAGCTTGCCTTTATAAGTGATATGGAAGTATTCAGGGCCCTAAAGTAATGAGTTAAAAAAGTAATCCTTCGTCGTGAAAAATGGTTTCACATGTAATGTACATACACCCTTTAAATCTTTAAAAAGTACCTATATCACAAATGTCCAAAAAATGAAAACCATAAACTAAATGCATACCCTTGTTAAAGCAGTGCATTTTTGGAATTACAGAAATAGCACTTTAAGTCCCCTTTCAAAAAACATGTATTAATAGGTATGTTGGATGCATTGTTGTATATTTTACAGCTTTCGATAATTTCATGGTCCCGAAAAGTTTCTCTAAGAACATAAGGAATTTTGTCTTATCCCAACGAACATCTACTTTACTTCAGTCCAGCGAAAATCATCATCACTTTTAAAACTTGCAATACATTTTTTTAAAAATAAATTCACGATGAAATACTTCATCATTCCAATCAGTTTTCTGTGGTTGTTTACTGTCATCATACAAGGTATGCACCATAAATATAAAAACACCTAATTTTTCATATTTAACATATTCCGTAAAATTATTTTGTAGATTTACTATAAACTTCAATAAAACTTTGCATATTTCAATCTTATAATTTCATCTTGTTTTATTGTGTCTTTCTTAAGTTAACTGCTCAAGCAGATCATCCAATAACGGATGGGGATGGTCCCCCCAACCCGTCCAACCAGCCCCCATTGCTGGCGCTGCTGGTGTGGCTCCAGTAGCAGGAATAGCTCCTTCGGTTGGAATTGCAAATACTGTTCCAGTAGCTCAGCCTGTCGGTTCCGCTCCATATCCACCAAACCCACCTCCACAACCCAGTCCTGAAAGCCCACCGTCACCACCAAATGCACCTCAACCAGGTTGGACTCAGTTAGAAGCACCTCCGGCTCCTCAACCCGCATCCGGTTGGGGTTCCGGCTGGTAGTATAAACTTTTCAACACGACGATTGACCTACTTGTCTTGTATTTTATGGATATACACTTTATTATATCATATGCATAACATAAAAAAAACTTTTTCCTTGACTATTTAGCAATATGACTTATTTCCGATCACTTTCTCCACATTTTTTTTCATATTTTTATACTATATTTATACACCCGCACATGTACCAGGTGGAGAATCATGAATTTCAGTAATAAAAAATGCTTTTGAGCGAAAAAAACGCTGGTTTACTATATGCGTCCTTATTTCATATAACTTTACGACACCACATTCATTTTTAGCACGCGTTTCCTTTCAGAATGAAATAAAGCGAAAACAAAAAACGAGCATACCTTCACAACATGTAATATCAAATCAGTACCCTTTTCCTCTTTGTTACTGCCACAATTACGCATGCATTTCATACCGCATTGAACTCATTCACTATTTATGCCACCTCGCTGCAGCGTAAAATGAAAGCTCATTCATTGTCCACCGCTACCACCACCATTATCATCATCACAGTCTATCCAATATTTTGGCCATGTGAACTACTGTAATTTATCAAGATTTGCGTAGAGCCCAAATTGGATTTAAAATCTGAGAATATATAAGAAAACCTTTAGTATTATTATTATACACACGCGACAGACTGTGACTTCCCTTGCCTTGCTTTGCTACACTCCCTTTCTCCTTCCAAATTCCAAACGCACATTTCATTTCTCTGAAGCAGAGAGAGTCCGTCTGCCGGAAACACTACCACAACACTCCCAGTTTATAGTCCAGTCAAGTCAAGTCAGTCGCCTTAACTGAAAAACCATGTTGCAGTTTACATCAGTTGGTAATGCAATGCGTGCTTTCACATTTCCCTTCAGTGTGGTGGTATATATGTATGTCTTCTGCTCAAATATTACTGCACCATCCATCCCCACCTTACACAACAGCTTATCTCAAAAAAGAAAAGAACATAACCTCACCTACAAGAAAGTTGGCTTTGCAGTTGTATTTTGTGTAGTAGTGACGGCATGAGTATATGGAAAAATGGATGCATGTTAGTGTTAGTATTGTAGTCACCCAACCGTGTTGTGTAGAGAAAGTATATAAAGGCCGTTTGGTGAAAGGCATAGAATGAAACGAGTGTGTCAGAGATTTTGCTCTGCGGAACATGAACATCCATGACATGTGTCTTTCACTGGTTTTCCTTCTCCCTTCTCTGGAGAATAAGCATCTTCGACCCATTCAACTCTGTTCCGGTTCTGCTTCCACTCGCTCTCTCTCTCTCTCAAGTCGGACTAAATGAGATGGAAAATCGGTCTGGTAAACAGGGTATCAGTATAAAATGAGTGAACAAGAATTCTCTAATCTGTCTTGTCTTCAGTCTCAGTCTTCCTGCCTATTTTTTTGCTTCATTGATGCATTAAAAGTTTATGCTTGTTTTTAACTTTCAACTCGTTTAACGCTTAGTACAAGACATTACTTTTTAATGAATATGTCATACAAACGTTTTCAAGTAATTTACGTAAAGTTTTCATTTTGCATACATTATATTTTTTTGCCGCAATGCCTGCATCTTTTACAAATGATCTTCAAATTAACAAATTGCAGCTTAAATCTTTATGCATCATTTGACAGCGATAAAGGAAACATTTTTGTGCAAATAAACCCATCCCATTCTAAGAGAAAATTTTAAATTAGTGGTGGGAAAACCACTTGATTTGAATGCATAAGTATTCAGCTCATTCATCCATCGCCACATCATTTCATTGTTATGTAGTCGTACTAAATTATTAACTTGCGGCTAAGCAAGTTATACAGGATATCAGTGGCGTCTGTCCGTCCGTCTGTCCGTCCGTCCGTCCG
>JAQFZH010000681.1:0-28788 GCA_034695485.1 Entomobrya nivalis | reverse complement strand
TAGGACATTTACAAAGTATAAACTCTATCTAGTTTACATGAGCATCAAATTACATACATAGTGCAAGAAAACCAAAAAGGTAAAATTCTTCACTTTTTCATAAACTTACATGATTAACAGATTTTTCATGAAAGAATATTTTTAACAAACAAAACAATAATTTTATTCTTAATTCTAATCCGAATCGGAACAATGCCGAACCTACATAAATAACATAAAAAAGACATGTAAAAACTCGAACGAAAATTCTTTCATAAAGAATGGTATGCCATATATAAGTTTAAATATCTGTTTGAGCTAGACAGGACTATTAATGAATTTAAATATTACTGGCTATTACATTCCATGTTTGTTTCCGGATTATCATGTTACTCCACAAAGCAACTAAAATTATTCTTATGGGAGATGTTACTTAGTTGCCGTCTCGATCTCAGTGTGCACGGGAATAATACGAAGACATAAAAATGATTCGAATTAAATTAGGAATTAATTTCACCTTTACACGTGCAATATTTTAAAATCAAAATTGCATGCTAAAATCTTGTTGTATTTTTGAACTCGACACATGATGAGAAACTAAGCTTGTGCTACATCAATTTTTAAGACAACAAACTTTCAAAGTACCTTGCTTTGATCGGTACCACGATTTTTGTTAAAAACGACTGAAGAACTAAATTATTTGTTATAATCTAAATAGGTACCTTCAGTGAAAAATGAATAGTATAATTTGTTGGTAGGAGCCCAAAAATATGACTTTTTTACGAGTTAAACATTTAATGATCGCACAAGAAAAATATAAGATGTACTAGCAGACATTGTTTCACTACGGTGAATATCTGAACATGCTAAATTATGAATTGCATAAATTCATCAACCGTTCAGAAAGATTTTTTTACAATCTTGTCTCAACAGACAATAAGTTGCATACATTTATAAGATCTCATTAAATATGCAATAGTTGTGTGTAATAGGACCAGTTAATGAAACGAATGATGTGCACACTGCACACACTTTCATTTTTACTGGTATGCATACGAAAAAAAAACCTGCATACTTTTTGTGTTGATCTATCTTTCTCAGAAGGGTTTAATGGGTGCATTTACATCTGGGGATTTTACTCGGACACTTCTGTCGAGTTTTGCATAAATATCATAAAAATACAAGTCACTTAAAGCGTGCAAATTTGTGAACCTAAACCCGGTGCTAATAAATAATGCATAGTGTTTATGTCTATTACCGGTAAGATATGTATGTTATGAATTAAAATTTGATAAAAGGCATTACTGAACTTGTAAGCCACAAAAACTATATTACATAAACTTCATTAACACGTGCACATTAAAAAATAAACACATGAAACGGACAAATGTTGTTTTTTGATAATAAAAAGTCACTGCCGGTTGGTCCTGAGATAACCATGAAAACTACAGTGTCTCAGACTGTAATACATGTATCCGAATTGAATAATATGAATAAAACTAGTGCATCATATACTATGCTAATTAATTAAAAATACCCACGTGTATGAGTAGATTTAAAAAGATATAAGAAAAACCTAAAGGTTATTGGATTCACGAAGGCTAAACACATGCTATGAGTTTTGTAGCAAGTGGTTTTATTGCTTTATTAACATTATAATTTTTATTAAGTTTAGTATAATAAATTAAATTTTAGTTTTCAGTGTGTATAGCACATGCTTATGGCAAGTGGAATAACAATTACAATTTTATGAAAAATTAATAGCTTGTGTAACATGATTTTAGGCAGAGAATTTATTTTTATTTTGATGCAATAACCCAACGTCATTAAAAGTATTGAATATATGTTTTTAGATGTTAAATGGTATCAATATAATATATATCAATAATTTTTTAAGTATATCAATGTCATAAGTGTGATAAAATAAAATGGTTTTTATCTCTTAAAGTTAAAACATTAAAAATATCTAAATTTCTTTATCAAACTTTTAAAAGTTTTTTTTTTTGCAAAATAGTTTCCAAAAACGGGTTGTGTTTATATTAAATGTAATCGGTGAATGATATTCAGATTTAACTTATAAGAATGGAGTATGTTTATCTGCTCATTATGCAGAATAAAATGTTATTATAACATAGTGGTAGAGCCCTTTTAGCAAACACGCTGAAAGACTTGCCGAAATGTTTTCTCCAAAATCTTTCGGAGTAAATCATGGTCTAATTTTTCAATAGACATGAAAATATCAGTAGTCATTTGCTGCTGAACCTTTGAAAACTCATTTGGAAGATCCAGTTCCAAATAGAGCTCCTTTATACGGGAAACATTTTCAATTTCAGCCATTCCATAATTCTCGAACAGAAGCCTTTTTTGTTGTGGATCAGATAACTCCATCGCTTTGGCATACAGCCATGAACATTTTCCCTCTTGAATATCGGAACCCTCTTTCCCCGTTTTCTCTTTGTTAGCAAAACAATCAAAGTAGTCATCCTGAATTTGGAAGAACGTTCCAATTTTTAAAGCAACATCTTGAAATCCTTTCCACAAATTCTGTTGTTTACCATCCTCAGCCCCACCGAAACCTGCAAGAACCATCGCTAGTGCAATAGGTAAATAAATTGTGTAGTAACTGGTTTTCAGTGTGGCAATCGAGTAGTATAATTGCATGGCAGGCTGGTCAAAATGTTTATCACTGTCATCAAGGGCTGAAAATCGCGTGTCCAAACTTTGACCCAACGCTGTTTTAAAACTGACCCCTAGTATTAAGTCCATCAAGTTGGCATACAATTTGAAACTTCCAAAATGCTTTTTCACAATTTGATAAACCATATTTTCTAAAAGCAGAGTATCATTCACGACTATTGTACCCATGTTATTGACTTTATACCAACAGGGTTGACCTCGCCGGGTTATTCCGTTGTCCATCAAGTCGTCCGCTATCAAAAACGCTGCTTGCAGCTTTAAAAAATTATGGCGAATAAGTATTAACTTCCGACGTGTTTAAAAAGTACATTTTTAATGTATTTTCTTACAATCTCAACACACCAGCCTAACACTTGAGCTTGCTCAACGTTCTTGCCTTCCGTTTGACCAGACAGTTGGATATATGCTGCTTCGACTAATTTTCCCCTTCCCAATTAACAAAAAATTGCATTAAACATGTACATGTAACAAAAATTTAGCAAGAAAATTAAATATGTAAATTTACCGTATCTTTTTCCCGTTTGGCACATTGTACTCCACAACTGACTTTATCCAAGAGGATAAATCACTCTGGGGCTTTTCACTTAGAATCAAAGAGATATCGTTCAAAATTAAATAAAAAGTTTCGTCAAAAGTTTTTGGGGTATTCTCCTTGTGATTAGTGGTTGACACATTTTCCAGTGAATCCATTTCGATAGCTGTAATCACAATATATAAGTTGAGCGGTCTTCAGAAATTTGTCCGTTAATTTAAGCAAAAATGTGTCAAACGTTAATCAGCATTTTTGCAGTTTTCCGCTTAAATTAACGGACAAATTTCTAAAGAACCCTCACGATATATAGTGTGGATGTAGTCACTAACTGCTGCTGTAGAATTATCAGGAGGAAGCTTTCGGCAAGACTGCTTAAATCGATTTGGTAAGCTCTAAGTGATCTTAACACGTTTATATAGACTAATCAACCTCGCAGTGAATATGATGTTTAACTTAGTTCAATACATATAAAACAGTTAAGTTTAATATGTAAAGTACCCAAATTTCATTGCCAATCTTAATCTGGTTAGGTTGGGTGCATAAGGTTTTGTGTGAAGAATATTATGACCATAAGCTTATTGTACATTGCGTTGTTATTTTTAACAAGGCGAGCCTCTTGTGTAATTTTCGTTTTCATTTCAGAAAAAAATGACTTAATTTTCTTACTAATTGACGTAATCAGATAAGACTTGTGTGTTGACCTTTTAAAATCACGACCCATTTTCCCTTCCAATACACCTGGTTTCTGTGTACCGTAATATGGTTGACCATTTTATATGTAGGTGATTTATTAAAAAAGTAGCATATGGGTACAGGGTTATTAGAGAAATGATCCCACCTTTCGAATTTTATTTTATTTACGGTAATCTTCAATAAGTTCACAAAAAATAAAACTATGAAAAAAATATTCGACGAGAATGCTACATATCCTTGATTTTCAGCAAGTTAATTTTCAATTTAGTACTTTATTCTTTGCATTCTATTTCCTCAAATATAATAGTTCGTATTTATTTTATTAGCACTTTTTTCACAAAATTAACAGATTTATAACATGGTTTTATGTGTATTAATAGTTCAACATTTACAATTTATTTAATTCAGAATAACTTTATCATAAATACATGGAAGCATTTTACAAATTAGCAAATCAATAAATTTCACCACTACATTTCTAAATGGCATTTTAATTATGCTTGTTTAAAAAAATAACCTTTTAACTATTATAAACCAAAATTATTTAAAATTGCCTCTAAGTTTCAAACAAAATAAACTAGCCAATAAGCCCTACTAAACCGTTGTCCAAATGTTTAATACAAAATTCCACTAAATAAGTAATCATTTCGTAAGCACTATCGTTTCCTTCTAAAGTGCTCTTGACTTCCTTACCAATATTTTTGTAATATTCGTCCCGGTTTTTGCTGAATAACTTTTCCATGCCAATGTTTTCATAAAGTCTTCTAACAAAACCAACTGATTCATCATTATCCCTTCCATAATGCTTTAAGAGAGCTTTTTGATCATCATCACCACAATTTTCCATAGCCTTCAAAAATAGCCAGCTTAACTGTCCCCGTCTAATATCCGTATCTGTGCTGTCAAACTCAGTTGGCGGGTTAAAAATATCGTAGTAGTCATCATAGATTTGTGTAAGAATTCCCAAATTACCACAAATTCCTTTCGTTTTCTGATACAGTTCCTCATTGTCTTCCATTCGTAAACCAGCTATTGTCATTGCCAAAGCCACTATCAAATTTATTAAAGCAGATGTCTTGAGACGTGCTGTATTATTGTAATTTTCAATACTAAATGATTTCATGCAAAATTTTCCGCCTTTGTCGCATTGCACAAGCTGCTGAGCCTCCAAACGACGACCCAGTAAAACAGAATTGTCGCAATCGAGGAAAAAATGAAGGACTTGGAAATAGATTGATTGAGAATTGGCAAACATTCGTCGTAGAATATAGTAGGTCACTGCACGCATTATCGAGACATCAAGTACTATATGGGATTTTGAGTGCTTGTGGAGCTCCGACCAGCTCAATTTCCCGTAACGCATGTCTCCCTCATCAACAAAGTCATCCAGAGCAAATAAATAAGATTCCAACTGAAATTACAAAAACATTTCAGATTGAAGGAAACAATCGATCAATTATTAAACGAATATGAGTATTAGTTTAAATTACCATCTGATAAATCCATCCTAGTGACTCAGCCAATTTTAGTTCCTCGTTTGTAAGATTTGGTTTAAGAATTCTTGTAAGCTTGGGCAATAGAAATGGGCTGTCAAAATGCAATACAAGAAATTAATTAATTATAACATAAACATAACTTAAAAACGATAAACGTAGTTTACCTATATATTCTGTTATAATCGGGAATCATATAGTGAATCATTTCTTTCGTGCTCTCCATCAATTCCGCTGGATATTGGGATTCTCCAAAAAAGTCCTCAATAACTTGATCTATCTCTTGTAAAAATGTTTCCCTTGAATTCATTTTTATCTTTCCAATTCTGAGTTTCCGAATAAAAAAATGTGGTTGTTGCGGAGACAAGAATAAACGAATAGAAATACTTTACACAAGTTGTCCGTCTTGTTTTGTGGGGTGGCGAGAGAATATTTTTTTCAAAAGCATGAAATGATTTTATTGAGATGTAAATTGGGCATTTCTAGAGAGATAGCTCAAGCCTTGTTTCAAAATTATCAATCAGCGGAGCTGTCTGTCATGTCAGAGCTTTATATACCAGTCCTTGGACTGCCAGCACACATTTTCTCGCCCTTTTAATTTTTATCAACGCGATTTTATAAGTAACTATAGTATATAAAGCGTGGATTTGGAAAGCCGTACCTTGACAGAAGGACGGAAGACCTTACCGTCAGAAGCCCAAAACATTTGGAAACACTACACTTTGCTAAATTGAAAACTATATTTAGCATAAAAATTAATTGGACTCATATTTTCTTTAAACTGATCATAAAAAGTAAGTCCAGCTCATAGTTATTTTTTTTGTCAAAACACATGCCTTGCTTGCCTTGAGTATAATATCCATTCAGTCCAAAACTCATTTGTGCAAAATGAAATTGGGTCTTTTGTTGTTCGAGCTTCAGTCTTAAGAATTTGGCCAAGTGACTGAACACGAAGTGGTCAGGTATCCAAAATATACCCTGTCTTTTTAAAGTCGAGTAAAACTCAAATTGAGAAAACCTGATATACGTTCATTCTTATAATATGATATTTGGTAATTTATGTACTTACATAATACTAGTTTCGTGCATGCAAACAAAAATGCAGGTACAGGTTTACGTGTCAAATTTGTTTCATTTTTCTGCTGCTTTTGGCTATATAAGGTGGCAATTTATGCTAACCTTGTGTTGTTCAAGTGAGTAGGGAGTAGATTTTTGGGGACATTGTTTCAGAACAAGATTAATACAAAAGTTTCTATTCTACTGTGTACTTTGTTGTCACGTGTAAATTGTCGTTTTGATAGTTGTCATGCGGAAATGTTTTTTTGTACACTGCCAAGTTTGTAGAATTCCGTTTGAGGTTTCAATGACGTAAATATTTCTTTAGACAGGGATTTTGGTACATTAGTTCTTATTTATCAGTGTTTTTATACGTTGTGTAGTATCATCTGTAAATATTCATAATGTAACAATAATTTGCTAGTAAAATATATTTTAATTTAAACTTTTTATTTTCACTGGATATTATATAAAATGTTTGCAATATATTTTGGTTGTCTGTTTTAAATTATATGTGATATTTTAGGATGATGCTTTCTTTCGACATGAAAAATTTAAATAATTAATATGTTGATATTGTGCTCATTTTAGTAAGTCGGTTAGCACAGAAATACAAACTACTGTGTTTTTCTACCTTGTTATATTCACTATTAAATATTTTATGTCATGTGGTGTGATTTATTTAATAGCCGTTTGTCGTTTCATTTTCTTCCTGTTCTCGCGTTTTAAATCAGTGAACTGGACTTGGCTAACCTTCTGGTCCTTGCATAATTTGTAACGATTTGGGGAAAACGTGAACCCCGTGATCAGTGGAAAGGAGTGATCAGGTCAGATCATCTTTTTTCATGATTTGCTTTAATTAGTTAATTTTCTCAAAAAACGAAAGTTTTTTTTCTAAAGAAAAGCATTTTTTCACAGTTCAAAAAAATGTAATCTGTTTTTATTTCTATATTTCATTTTTCATAAAACAATGTAGGTTGGCGTATGACATAAAGCCTAAATCTAAATGAATTGTACAGTATCTGCGCAGTTTTGCATGTTGAGTAAGGAAATCATAACCATTTATACACATGTGTGTTGGGGTCTCTATTAACCATAGATGTTTGAATCCCAATACTTACTCAGTCGTGAAAATGACAATCGTGATCATGATCGACTTCATAAATGTGCAGGATTTTATTTGATGGTCCCAAAAAACTTGCCCATCTTAGGATCTATATTAAATTACACGTGCATGTAAAACTGATTTTTTTGCTCATGCAGCAATTTGAATTGATTATCTTTTTAATAACATATAAAATGCAGATGTATTGTTAAAGTCAAAAAACTCTCCGCTAAGAAAACTTTCCAGATATAATGGTTTACGACAATTAGAGTTCATGCAAAGGTTCTCCATGAAAGGAGTTCATTGTGCACATCACTTAATCTTGTTAGTGCAAAATAATGCAAAAATGATCAAAAAGTCACCAACAAGGTATAATGTTTCTAGTTTTATCAAAAATATTATTTGAGTATATCTGAAAATGTGCACCAAACAACAATTTAATCCATTAACACGTGCAACATGAAAATAGCATGCATACTAAAACAAGTATGGATTAAGGTATCTAAAATTAGGTTTGAGCCTCATGACTTGTATATACTTGTTAGTACATGTAGATACTGTTTCGTACTTTTGATTGTTGATGGAATAACCTGTTCTATTCATTTTATTACAGCTTGTCAGTTAGCAAATTCTTTCTGGTGTGTATTCTAATTTTATATTTTGTCTCCGATCATGATGGCATATTTCAGATGCCATTTTCTACATACATCTTTGTGAAGAATATAAATGGTTGAATTATAAGGTAGAAACCAGCTTGCCTGCATATCAGTTCCTACTGCACTAATTCATAAATGCAGTTTTGAATCAAGTACCTTACGTTGACTGTGTATGTGTAGACCTAACTATGTCTATAATATGAATGTGCTCAAATTTCCATGCAACCAGCTGAAAAACGATATTTATGATGAAGATACACTTTTGCAATTACTGAAATTATGACAGAAAAATCCATATAAAACTATTAAACTGAGTATTACGAAAACGATTCGCTTTAATTAATAAAAATTTGGACAAAAACAAAAGCGTTACAGTGAAAATTGATTCAAGTTGTACAAAAACCGGCTTTATTAAATCTTGGCGATCACATATTATCTAACAAATCAAATCATGTAAAATATGGAAGTATAAACAAGGTACGTTAAGTTACCCTACATCAAATATCTAAGCATGCTTGGTCAGGATCAGTTTAGAATAGTAGGCATTTGTGAAAAATACATAAATCATAACAGCTAATACTGTATACATTTTTTCGAACAACTCAAATGCATTCAATTAAAGAAACATTATCCACAAGTCTTTTCTGTTCAATGGAGACAAGCGTAATTAGCTTACTGCCACAAATTTCAATTGAGAATTTGCAGGGCTGCTACATTTTATGGGAATCAAGATTCTGAATCAAAAGTCACAAAAAAACGAGGCATCAGTTTTGGGGAAAGTGGCTTGATATTTTTAACATGACATGTGGACCAGAAGATTTGAAGAAATTCAACATTGAGGTCTGGTGGGCAAGGATAACTTTTCTGGAAGCTGAGCAAACTGTGAAACTAATTATTGCGCAAAAATATCAAGATTAATGTTTAAAGATTTGATGAAATCGCCGAAAGATGTCTTTGTACCTGTAAGTTTGACTTTGAACGAGCAGCTACAAATCACATGAGCATTAATTCTTTACGTATTTGTTCGACTGACACACATTTCATGGAGATATGCTTTTTGTACCAAGTATTTTGAATGATTTTTATTTTATTTTATAGATTGGTCGCAAAACTCAACATTAATTCTGGACGAAATGTCAAGATATTCTGTGAAAACACAGCGGTTAGGAATTTTAATTGTGGCAGATTTTTGCGGATATGATTTTGGGCATGCCAAGGAGAGTTTACTTTAACAAGGAAAAGCACATGTGCAAAAATTATTCAAGGATCAATTCCAGTAAGATTTAAACGAATAGATGTTTTGAGATTTCCTCTACTTTTTAAGTTTACTTATGCGTTGCTGAAGCCCTTCGTTAGAAAAGAAATGAAAAATCGAGTATTTTTTGGTGAATTATTGTATTGTGGTTATCATAAAGTAATCACTAAAATTATGGACGTTAACATTTTAAAATTCAACAGATTTGCATTTACAGCCATAATTTGACTCAGTTTCATGAAGACATCAGTCCTGACCGCTTACCGGAATGTTTGGAAATGTAAATACCGGATAATTAGCATGCCGATTTAAAGATCAAAATAATCTATTTGCCAAAGATTAGAATTATAAAAGTGATTACAGAATATTAATTAGTTAATCAACTATATATTGAAATGACTTGACCTGCTTTAAGATGTTTTTTTTTACTTATTTGGTATTTCAGAACTTTTTCGGTTTGGATGCTTTACCAATAGCGTGCATGAATATTATTGGTTGGGATGCTTGGTAAGTTTTTGGAATTTAAACCTTTTTGGCGTATTTGATGCATGATGTATATAAAGATACATTTTTTGAAATTTGTAAAGGTGACGAATTCAAGATTAACACAATGGCTGTTGGCAATACATGTATTTATGTATATGTTGAATTTAAGAGATGTTGTATTTTCTTTCAAGTTTTGTAAAATAACATTTCCAACAATTTTTGTGCTGTAAAATAAATACCCATTTAAACCATTCAGTACTCAATTCGATTTACGATTAATTTGGTGATTTCAAATTTTCTATCATTGATTGATAAGCGTCGATTTCATGTATCATATCATCTTAACACATGATTTCATCTCAATTTCATTAAACTAATTTTATTTCCATGCTCAGTCAAGAACATCAACAAATATTTCCATTAGATATTTGGCATTGTTGATTTTACATTACTAAATATTGCATGGGGACAATATATTCAATTTTGTTTCCATATTTTGATGATCTGACCAGATTTTCATTGATAATGTCCTTGCCAATATACCCAGGCATTTTATTCACTTGAAACAAGTTTTGTACATGAATCAAATCATTGTCACTCTCAATGGATGCGTACTTATTGCAAGTTGGAAGGGTTCTAGATGAATTATCCTTACTGTTAGATCCAGTATCCCAGGCATGACTCATTTCAGTATTTTCAAGAAAGCACAGGGACGTCTTGGAAATTTATAGGATAACATGTCTATTTATTTCTGCAACTTTTAATGTTTGAACTGTTGTATGCATTCCTTTTTCTCAATTGGTTTTCTTCATTAAAAATCAAACCAACAAATAGCAAAGCTGAAAATATGATATAAAGCAGCATTCCTGGCTGGTATTTACCAGGTGGGAAATTTGATGGGAAATAATGGGAAATACTGTCCTGGTAAATGATGATTTTGTTGGGAAGTGGGAAATATGGGAAATATCAAACAGACCAGTGAAAAATCGGGTTCACACAAAATATATGACTAAAATTTTAAAAATCATTTATAAAAACAACATATTAGGATAAAAAATAAGTCTTCCTTCAATGATACATTAAATATGTGCAGTGCATGGATTTAGTTATCAAGAAATAATTACTTTAAGCGCAAATAATATTGATGAATGTTTCGGTTACTCCCTAAAATCTTTTCAAAATATTTTTATAGCGCTTCACTGACTTTTTGAGGCTTGATGGTAGTGAAAAATAAATAAATGCCGAATTTCCCACTTCATTTCCCATTTACCATAATTTCCCACTATATCCCAAATTTCCCACTATTTCCCACCTGGGAAGCATTTCGCTCATTTGAAGTGGGAAATAGGTAACGCTGATATAAAGGCCAATTTACTCTGTGACATAAATTTGTCACAGAGTAAATATGCACTTAATTGTTTTATTTGACAGCTTCCCAAGCCATTTAAAGAATTGGGCAACGCCTGTTCCTAATTATAACTTTTAACAAAAACTTTATCTGTTTGTTTAGAGTAATCGTATTAGCAAATGAACTGAATAAAATTAATTCGTATATCTAATATATTTAGAAACACGTTTTCGTTAACTGATACAACCGCAGGATTTATTTTGATCCAGAAAACATGGCTTCTACAAAATTATTTTATCAAAACTCTCGAGTCATTAATGTAGGTGTTCAAAATCATAATTTATTAAGTGATCTTGACGTATTCAAACAAGTTTCAGTTTTAACTGACATTTGTAAAAAGAACTTTTATTGTACAACGCAACATTTGTGCTATGCCCTTGCAATTTACTGTAATTCTATAAAATATTATTATTAGTTCATTATTATGAAAGCAAATTAGTAGCATGACAACAAAGAAATAAACAATAGTATAATGTTTATTTAGACTATACATTTGTTATTGTTTAGGCAAAATAACTTGTATTTTCATTTGTTAAACATGTTTTATGTAAAAGTAAACTCATTCCATAGCTTTATAAAAAAAATTGTATTTGTTTAACTTGGTTGGTTTCTTTTGTAATATTAAAATCACTTAGTTAATTGTCAAAAGGTATGTCTTGAAACATAGTCTAATCATTTTTAGACATTCAGTGCTTGCTTCAATTCATTCATTTATTAAATGACATCTTTGTTTATAACATAACCATATACATATTTATATGTTGGAGTAATTTTAGTCAAGTAAATCTCAACATTTGCACAAATTTGTAAAAATCCAAAAAATTTAATCCGAAAATGTTTCAAAACTACAAATACCTTAGTATTTTGATTAACTCAAGCTATTGGTTCAGCAGACCTTTAGCAGGCTATTTAATGCTTACTGGCTATTTTATCTGTGTTCTACTTAACTGTTTTACAATTTTTGGTTGGAAGTTTTTACCAATTTCAATATATCTTTCCTTACTTCCTTTGATTCCCATGGGATATTTTATAACTTCAAAAGGTGTATCTCTAACCGTTAATGTACACGAAAACAGCCAACACATTATCAAAAGAAAGTGGCCTAAAGAAATTTTAGCGCAAAATAAATCCGGAGAGTTATGCAACTTTACGAGAAAATATTTAAGTAAAGAGATCACTGCATTACGACCAGTTGCATTTTATTCTGCCCAAGCTTGTGTCCTTACAAAAGATATCAAAACGCAGTACTACCAACGCATCATAAACTCCACGGTTGATGCATTTTTACTTTTTCAAAACCAAAGTCGACTTGGTTGATTCGAAGTATATGAGCATATGTATTTAGTTGTATTACATGATAAATGTAAACTTATAAAAACTCTAGAGAATAACGTCAGCATTGTTGGGTTGAAAATATTTACCTTCTATGTAAATAAAAGCTTTTTGATTTTAAACTTTAAATTTTAAATTAAGAAGTCACAACTTCCTGAAGTTTATTAATATCAAGTATATTAGTATTTTTCATCATATATTAACTACCTTTGTAAGGTGGTGCTCAAAACTTTAAGGAATCCTTGACGAATCCCAAATTATCAACCCGAAACAACTTTTAAATATAATTTGAGGGAATTGTATCGAGGAATATATTTAAGCGGGAAAATTATATTTTAATATTATAATAAATTGTTAAGAATATATTTTATAATATTCATAAATATTACGTTCAAAAATAAAGAATATTCAATCTTAGTTAACCAGATCAATGGATATTTGCTCCATTCTGTAATCGACTTAAATACTCGCACATTCATTCATTTGTGCATCATTACATTATGCCTAAAATACAATACAGTGCATACATATTACGTCGATCATCACTATTCATTACACCATAATGCACTTCACAAAGAATGTGCTCACTAACTATATAGCTTAATATATTGGCAACGACGAACTAAATCTTGACGATTGCTTAATTTAAAATTTCTCATAACATAAATACGCAGGAAGTTATACATTATTATGACGACTGAATACAAACAATTTCAAAAATTGTTATATCAACTATATAATTAAACACGAAATTGTGTGCATAGCATTATCACATGCTTCTATTATATAAACTATCCAGCTATAATAATCATGTATTCTACGATAATATTTCATGTATTATTCGACTATTGAAACAATATTTATTGATTGAAATGAGGACATACAAAAACATACTTATTGAACTAAAAGCAGATCTATAATTCGCCCAAGACAGAATAACTCGAATACTGCTGGTGTCCTCTTTTCGATATAATTTGACAACCCAAACTTTATTTTTTGAACCTGAATTGAACGTAGAAGTTTTTCTCTAAATTTGCGTTCTCTACATGGCAAAGTATGGTTATTGCTCACCTTCCGTTTTATTTCAGAAAGTGAGCTTTCGGACAATTGATGAAAATCCCCTGCAAATCCATACAGACCCATAATTGCAACCACTGACTGAACAAGTACAACAGCTGAAAGCATCTTAATGGAAACAGGAACATTGCTGACATTTGAATGATTGATAAGTATGACTGCAGATGCTATTTCAGCTACACCTAAACCGACCATTGCAATGAATAACTGTGAGTTCATGGCATCATTGTACAATTCCAACAGCAAATGAGTAGCACGGCAAACTGTCATAGTGCTACGGAACTCTAGACATTTTCTATTTGCAGCATTTGATTTCCTTTCCAGAGCACGTGAAAGTTTCCTAAAGTGGGTAAAAATCGTATTACATTCTTTAAAATATCCTATAAGTTATTGTTTGAATTTGAAAAGAGCAATCAATTACTTACCTCTGTGCCATTTCATGGCAAGCTGTTAATGACACAACACCAACAAGTACATCAGCAGCTAAGTTGTAAGCTTGCTTTGCAACCATTCTCCAAATAATAGAATTTGTCACAAGTGTTAGTCCATTTCCGGCAATATTGGATATATCATAGTTCATATATTCCAGTATACGGTTAAGCGACCACATCACGTTGAACGGCACGGTTTTCTCAAGGACACAACAGATCGGAATTATGTAAGGAAATATCCAAAGTATTTCACTTACTTGTAAGACAAGGTATGCATATTTCGACTTTGGAAACATTGCTAATGGAACGCCTTGATCTTAAGGTATTCAAACAGAAATGCATTACATCAAATTAGTTATTTAGTTATGTTGTATTCTATTCCTGTTAATTGAATAAACGTTAAGTTACCTTTTTGGTGATTTGTATCAATTTGTATGATGCCGTTGAGAAATGACACATATTTTTCAGGAGAATATGTCCAGATCCGGTATCGCTCTCCCATAATGATTCCCGAGAATACCATCATGACGCACAAACTGGATTCCACACCTTTATTAATCACCTTTCTTTCATTTCTTTCCAAGTAGTTGAGATCAAGTAGTCGTAGGATATTGGAAAACGCAAAGAGTGTAAGCAAAATCCAACGAGCTCGGAATCCTGCTTTTCCACCACCTCTACATACTATTTCAACCTTTTTATGTGTTGCATTGTATGACATTAGCTGACCTGCAATGTATGGGGATGTTAGATTTGCCCGAAAAATAATTTCCAGGAAACTTTTGAGAGAAATCATGCTGATTGACGTTAAGTTGTCGTGCTTCTATTCAGAAAGAAGGTCAAAGCAAAAATAAATGTTAAACAAACAAACAAATTTTCTCATTTATTGGCTCTTTGCATAATAATTATAGTATACATTTTGATTAGATAAACTTCATAAAGAATAAATATTTTATCATTTTCAACAACTCCCCTGGACACGCCAAAAGTTTGTCAAAATGATTTCCTGATACGTAACATCCACAAAACTATACACGTGGAAATTTTTCTGTAATAGAAATTCGTAACTGGATACCTTTTTCTTGTTAATTTAGCAAATAAACCAATGTGTCATTTACAAAGGTACATATCAGATTTAACTGACAAGTATTAAAATTTTAAGAAGAAAGCATGTTAAGATAAATAAAGAAAATGATCTCTAATGTGACGATGTTTATAACGGCTAAAAAATAATAGATTTTTTTTCAATAAATCAAAGGATTTCATTCCGACGGATATACTTTTTATCGGTTACATATTGCAATAAGTCCTCCTTTTCAAAAATAAATTAGACCAATTGCATCGCAAGGAATTTTTAGAAATTGGAAATTTGCATAAAAGTCGTTTATCCTATTGATTTGAATGGGGACGTACATAAACATGTTAACTGACAACCCAAAAAAAAATTCAGAACCTGAAACGAGTTTAGAGGTTTCTCTCTAAACGTACGATTTTGATACTTACTTACGTCAATTTCTCATTTAACCTATACATTTGCATGAAAGCTGTCTCGATGTAAAAAAAAACCTGGATCATGTAGTAAACTTTATACACATACAAACGAACACTTCATCCTAAGGTCATCTTATTTTTTTCACGAACAACGTTTTTGTATTTAAAATATCTACCAAACTAGTGTAATGCAGTGTTAACTACTTATTTAAATTTGTTTCAGAATTATAATCTCGACAAGCATGTATTATATATTTTAACATTCTACAACATCTGCACACACTAAAGATTGTCATTTTCTACCTTTTTTCGTAAGAATATGGCATAAAAGGATTAACTTGTTTATCATATCATTCAGCTTGTTTTTAAATAATTAAAAGCAATAAATACCTTCTCAAACATGAACCTTTCTTTAAAAAATATAATGGATGAAGTCTAGACTTAAAATAAATCCTAGTACCTTTGGCTGAGCACGTGTAAACCTGAAATCCGACAACCAACTCTTTTCTACAGGCTTGTCCATACATAGTATACATACATGCATATCATATTTTATTATACATATCCCTTATATGCTATCTACTTTGAATGCGTTTAAACCTCAAAACTGCTCAAACTCAACTCAGGCCCCTTGTATAAAAACCCAAGACATCCCTTAAGTAATTTATCATTCAGCTCACTCAATTTGCTTAGCAAACACCAAAGCCCGCTAACTCTCTCTCCATTCAAATTTCCTTTAGGAAAACCTCCATCCTTCTAACCATGAAGACCTTCATTGTCCTTTTTGCCGTTGTTGCAGTTGCATCTACCAACTCAATCAACCGTTCTTCAGGGTGGGGTAAGTTGAATATTTTCTTAAATTCCGTGAATTCGTGTACAACTTCAACATTTTTAAACTGTGTACTAAATTGTCTGTATTTTTTGTTCCTTTATTTTTTCTAGGATCCCCAGGAAATGTTCCATCTATCGACCTGGAACTTGCAGCCGCTGCCGCAGCTGCTGCCTCTGGACAAGCCTCCGCCAGTCAAGCTCTTATTGAAACCGCTTCTGGAAATATTGATGGCCCCGCTTACCTTCAATCCCTTTCGGGAGTCCTTGCCTCAGTCAGCCAAGATGAAGAAATCACCCAGATCGCCGTTGCTGACAAGCCATCCGGTGCTACATCTACCATCAACGTTGTCGACGCAGATAATCAGGCTCTTGGTTTGGATAACTTGGCTGCCAGTTTGGGTGGTGCTCTTGGAGCCTCCTTAATCAACGAGGGACAGTCTCAATCTTCTGGCGAAGGTGCGCTTGCTGCTGAGGCTGAATCTTTGAACGTTGTGTCACAGAAGAAAAATTAATTATCAATTTGAAATTCATATATGTTTATTAAGTGTATAACTGTGTTAAATATAATCATTTTGAACAGCTTAATTTAACAAATAAACAATTCCATTGAATTACATGCATTTTACAATTTGTGTTCAGCGTCTTAATATTTCTTAATACAGTGATAAAATGTCAATCGAATGATTTTAAGCCAGCATTGGAATTTATTACAAACATTTTTTACGCAATTTTATCACGAAAACACAATAAACGTTTGAGATGATGATAAGAAAGCCATTAAGATTTTTGAAGACATTTCCTATTATGTAGGAATAACATTTGTTTGACGATTTTCAAAAATTTGCATTTCAGACTTTAATTGACTTGAATAATGAAATAAGGTAAATTATAATAAAATTACCTTGCATATCACTGATATCTTTACGTATGTTCTTGAAAAACATGCAAAATATTTGAATATGGAAATTCAATCTTTAAAACTTAAGAATTATTGCAAGTAGCAAAATACAGATTAGATTTAATTTTAAACTCTACGGATATTTAAAAAAAGCTAATGCAATCGAATGATTAACTACAAAGTAGTTAAACTAGCAAAATTACCCGGTAAATCAAATTTGGAATAGGGCCATTACATAATTAAAAGTTTTAAACACATGAACGTCTAAAATAAACAGAATTTGTATTAAATTGGACAAATCCTAAAAAATATTTCAACAACCGGTCATATTATGGATCCTCTAAAAATCAAAATGATAGAAAATGAAAACAATACTTTCAGACGAAAAGTTAAAGAAGGCCTATACATACGTTCCAATCCAAATTCCATCAATAAGAACAATGGATTCAATCCACATCCTTCCTGGACTCACATCCTAAAGAAAAAAATTTCTCATCACCAAGATAAGTGTCACAAGATCTTACAGCGACCTCCATAGTAGCAACAATCAACAATCAAACTATTGATAATTTTCAATTTAATTTGACAAATTATTTTTTATCATCCTATGCTATATTTGTTTTACAAATTTTCTTTTCATTCGCCCTGATGAAGAGTGTAGTGAACACTTGAAAGCTTGGCAGTTAATAAATAACTTTCCACTTTACAATCTCGTGTAAAATTTTCATTAAATAAGGTCGTGTTTAAATATGATCTGTTTCAGAATCCATTATGAAAACGTTAATTGTTTCAGACAAATATATATTAGTTATTTCAGGAGGACCATGAACAATCATATTCTCCCGTGAAAATGTTATGGAATATTTTCAAAACAGTTAACAATCAAACGACATTTTAAAGGTTTGTTTTCTATCTACTTTACTAAATTGACGTTTGTTTACTAAAGATCTTAATTAAGCAACAACCTCATAAATATTAAAGTAAAACATTAAGTTGAACTGCTATCATAAACCTTATTAATAAATATTTAATTGCACTTTCACAAATTTTAACAAAGATTGAAATAAATATGCAATAGAAAAGTCTTTAATTAATAAGTGGTCCTAATATGTATGATATGATAATAATCATTTACAATCAACATCGATCATATATTAAGTTAGCTATCAGTATTGCAGCAAAATCTTTACACATTGTGACGCCATTCCAAAACTATATTTACATTTTACCAGTAAAATCTCGTTTTTTCCAAAGTTAAGCCAAACTGTATGAACAGAAAAGGAAAAATATCAACATGCATAATTCGTTTTAGTCATTTGAAATGCAAAAAACATTATTAAAACAAAACATCGAAATACGACTTCAATATATTTTCCTTTAAAACGCATTCATTTTCTACTTAAAGTATCTTATAAGCATCACATACAGATATACATATTCAAACATTTTATCAAAGTATTTTAGGTAGTTGAAAGGGTTACTTAACTGCCAAAAATATGAAAAGGTATACGTTCTCAATTCAATACTAATCCATACCACGTGCATACGACCCATTACTTTAAACACCAAATATGCAGTCATTCCTGGATAAATTTCTTAATACATTCATCTGAAAAAATCGAACAGTTAAATGTACCTTACCAAGTAAAGCTTATGCATATACAAATATAAAAAATCCGAGTATAAAAACCCCAGCACTTCTTTCAACAATTATCACAGTCACTGAATTCAGCTTGTCTAATAAACAACCTATCTCAGTACTCCACTCCACACTTAACCTCCAAATTATCAAGATGAAGGCTTCTGCAGTCCTCCTTGTCACCATTGTCGCCGTAAACGCTGGTTCAATGCGTATTGTCCGTCGTCAAGCGGGAGGATGGGGTGCACAACCTTCACCAACTCCAGGTTGGACTACCACCACAGTCCCACCCACCACCACTGGATGGCCAGCACCTCCACCAACTACTCCTGGATGGGGCGCACCACCACCACGTAAGTTTTCAAACTGGAGCACAGCTCAAAATTTAAACCCAAATTTAACAATGGACTAATTTGCAGTACGAATTTGTTTCAAAAGCGTTTACTAATATTCAAATATTTGATTTTCTATTTTGTAATTTAACAGCACCATCAGCCACCTTGACTAACATTGCCTTGGATGCTGCTTTGGTCGCCGTTGGTTCTGGTTGGGCTGGAGAAAATCACTCTGACAATGTACAAGTCGTTGGAGCCGGTGGATGGGGACCCAATGCCGAACTCGTCATTTCTTCCTCTGGAATCTCTGAGGTTGACCAAAATGGATCTATCCTTCAAGTGACTGATCAAGATGCCCAGTCCGCTAGCAGTTTGAACATCATTGCTGTTTCCCAGCTTGCTGAGGGTGCTGAGGGACAGAACCTTGATGCTCTTGGTCTTAGCATCAGCAACGCACAGTCTGGATGGAGTGCCGCTAATGGAGAAGGTGCTTCAGCAGCTGCTGGAGATTCCGTTCTTCAAGTTATTCCAATTGCTTCCAGCTTGGGAATGGCTAAGCCTTAAATATAATTTCAAACAGTGTTGACGAGCAATTACGATTTTTAACATGCTTCTGTTACATTTGTTATTATTATTCCTTTTAATATGGTGCTATAACATTATTTATCATAATAAGTATTAATATTTTGAAATAAACAATAACTTGCAATATTGACTTCACTCTTTGTTATGAATCGATTTTGTCTTTGACGTAAGCAAACGCATATTATAACGCATTATGACCCAACTAAATTAATTTAGTTTAATTGCATATAATATAAACCTTTATATCGTTACATTACAAATTGTATGCATTGTTTCAATTTTAAAGTGATTGTTACTACAAGTAAAAAGCACAAGAACAGGTGAATTGCATTAATATATTACTCAAATGCATTTCACAACTGAAATAAAACAGGACACAATGTAAGATAACCTTGAAAATTTAAATAGAATTTCCAGTAAGCTTGTTATTTTCCCTAAATTTTGTTACAATGGACGGAGAATAGTTTAATGAATTTCAAGCAATCAAAATATTATTTACGGTTGTCCGACAAAACTTTGAAGTTCATGAATTGACAGTTAAGTTTAATTAAATTCAATTACATTTTACAGTAGACTTTAGTTGTCAAATCATTTTTGATGATGGAATAATAAACTATTGATCTTGCTACTAATAAAAGTACAATAAAAGTTAAAAATGGACTTTATCTTTAACTTCTCGAAACAAATTTTTAGCTTGATTAAAAAAAATCCAATAACAAAGAAGACAAATAATTAAATTGTAGCCTTAAATTAAAACGTAAATGTTTAAAACAACGTAGTCAATTTTTTTTGCTTATTATACTATAAATTGCAGAAATTTTTGGACTCTCAGAATATGGCCGCAAATATTTTCTATCTTTTAAATTGACCCAAGGAATGATTAAAAACTATGTTTTTGCCATAAAATTGGGCTTTTTCATGCATTTTTTTTAAATATGGAAAATATTTGCGGTCATATTGTGAAAGTCCAAACATTTCTGCAATTTATAGTATAATAAGGAAAAAAAAACCTCCTGTGGGCAAAATTTTACCACGTAATATTAAACATTTACGTTTTAATTTAAGGCTACAATTATGTAAATAATTTATTTTTTATTTTGTACCGGAATTCCGCTACTAATTCTCCACTTTGTAGTTGTGTTGATAGCATCAAAGAATTTCACATAAACACGTTAACTTTCAATGTCCAGGTGTTCAGGCTAAAGCGTCGATATATTGCTTATATCAATCTGATGTAGCACTTTATATAAAACTATATGTAGTCCGACCACATAGGAAAGTGTAATCTGGTAAAGATAAAATACCATACAGATACAGATAACATAAACATCTGCTTATCACTAAATGCGCATTTGGTATTTGTGATGTATCATCCAAACAGATATCCACACTTACTCACTGCTTTCAAGTTGGGGGTTTCAGACCAATACAAATTTATTTAATTATTCAATATTTTGTACTAACTACTTTTGATTTACATACTAATTTTTTTTAAATACGTTTCAGTTTATTGAGATTACTTTGATTGTATTCTGAAACAATGTCAACATTTCGTAGCATACGTTCTATGCTGCCTAAACAAGAAGCAGATGAGAGAATTTTTCAAGTGTTTCACGCAACACTACCATATATTTACTCTTATTTGGGAACAAGTGTACACGTTTACGAAATAAGTACTATTATTCTACAAGCTGTTGGTGTATTCAGTTTTGATCAAGCAGAGATCACTGAGCTACTAGACAGTTTCATCGCTCCAAAAGAACGATTTCTTCAGTTGTGTCAACTTATTGAATCACGAAGAATACTGTAAGTAAAACCATATAATATTATATTTCTTACATGTTAATGTATTAATAGTAAATAGATTATATATGCGGTTTATTTTCCCTTAGGAATGGCGATACGACTGCAGCGGAAACGTTTTTAAATTTTCTATTAAATCTAGAAGAACTGAGTCACGTCTCAAACGCAATTCATGGTTTCATTGAGCAAAATTTGGTTTTATTACTAGTAGCCAAACAATACATTCAATAATACTAAACTTTATTCCTTATTAAATCTGTAATCGAAGACCTGTTTTATTAATGTATCAATTAATAATATTATGTCAAAAAATTAACTCTTAAATAAAACAGATATTCCATTTTACGAATTTGGTTTCCATAACAACAGTTTGTCATCTTCAGTAAATATTAAATTATGAGAATGTAACTTTTAGCTCGACGTGTCTACTTTATGGCCATAGTCACATGTGTTGTTGTATGGTATGTTAATGAAGGTCTAAACGCAAAATATATGCTAGGGTTCCACAATGAAGAAATGTTTTTTTTAAAGTTTATTTGAAAAGAAATCATTGTATTTCATCATAATAAAAAAAAACTATTAATTTAATAACAAGCTTGATGCAACTTGAATAGCAAGTTAGTAAGCACAATTTTTTTTAAATTCTTATTTATTATATATTACAAATCCTGTGATACGGCTGACATGAAAACAAGATTAATTAAAGAGAATTAATTCCGACTAAAAAGTCAATTTGAAATTAATGTTTACAATATTTTGTACAGAATTGATAACACGATAAAATAATTTAGCTGCAAATTCCTATCTCCAAATCAAACATTTACATGTCTATTTCCTCTTGGAATAAGTAAACTTGTCCTTTTCGTTCGTGAACAATGTAAAGTTGCCCCCCATTCTCCAGATCTTAACAGTCTTCAACTTTCCAAAAAAATCCCATATGTTCGACTCCTCCATACGATTCTCAAACCCAATCAATTGAATAAGTTGTTCCTTCTCCACCTTTTCTCTGTACCAATAATTGAAATTGAACATATTTTCAAACTGGATTACCAAATGTTCCAAACTATCTTTTAGAGACAAGGCAAAGTCCAAATACACAGGGCTTGACACACACACAGTCAGCTTTCGAACTCCAGAAAGATTCAGTCTTGACATTTTGCTTTCGTCCAACATAGCGCTGGTACATCCAACGCGGCCAAATGGATGTCCCAAATGAAGTTCAGTGAGCCTTGGTCTCCAATTGTCTCGAAAAAATCCAAAAACTTCCGGCGAACTTAATCTGGTTGGATGACCCTGTGAGCGAACATGATATAACTTTTTCAACTTCGTCCAGTTCGGTCCTAGTTTTTCCAACATCCTGTTACCGGAAGTGGAGATATTTGCTGAAAATCCTTGAAGATTAGGCATTTCCAATGAATTTTCAATGTCCTTCTCAAGGTCACGCATGTAGCGAATCCTCAAATGGGTGACGTGACAATTCGTTCGGATAAGTGCACTTCCAACCCGAGTTCCCAAGCATTGCACAGAAAGAACTTGCAAATTCTTTAATGTCGGAAATGAAACATAACTTTGTGGAGGAATGTCGGAAATGCGGGTATCACAATAAACATCAAGGTATTTGAGATTCGGCACGAGGCGAAGCAAATTACTTAGTTTTTTGTAAAGGGACAAATTACCATAGCCTTCGAGCTTCAATTCCAAATGCCAAATTTCCCTTCCAAATATGTATAACAATCTGGTAAGGCTGTCCATAATAGGTGGTCTGTTCTGTAAATGTTGTTCTGGTAAGGCTGACACACTGATGTCCAGATATCTTCCAAGAAATGGGTTCTTTGGCGGTGCTCCAGGTGAATGGTGACTCTCTTCAAAGCGCTCTAGAAACTGGGAAGCTAGCTCTGGATCTTCTGAAGTGTCATGAAGATTTGTTCTCGTCCATTGAATACGATCACGCATATTGTTCAACATTGACCTTGGGTCAAGTTCATTCTTAAATTCGGGAATACCAGTCATTTCAGGCTTTTGGTAGCAGTTTTCAATGGCCTTGTTCCAAGAGGAGCAAACAAGACGGCAGTTCAGAACTATTTGCTTCCACTCATCGATACTCAGATCCATCACCCCAGATTTCCCAGTTGGTCCCTCATCGTGATCATCTACTGGTTTTCCACTTGATCCATCATCGTCTTCATCCCCTTCCGCAGTACTGACCCTGCTTACGTCATAATTCTGTTCCAAGACTAGAGCCATGACTTCGATGACCTTGGGAAAGAGGAAAGGCGTCCGTTGATTACGTAACAATTCCCAAAGGTATGTAGAAGCGAATGCACAATTGTCCTGATCCTCAAGAGCCAGCTGACTCAAAATTATCATCCAAGTCTACAATTAAAGGGAAATACAAATTGAATGATTTAAAACAAATTAAAAATACAAATCATGCTGATGACGGCTGCTGAAGCGTTTCTATCAAATGAATTAATAATTCTACGGGTTACCTCCTCTGGAAAAATACTCCGAAGGTATTCTTCTTCAACTTCCGGTTCCCTTGCGTCAACTGGCATTGGGTTCTCCCCTGCAACTGCAACTCCTTCCACTTCCACAAGTTCCATCACTGTCACACTTTCATCCACGTTGGTGCTTTCCATCGTGTCGTAATAAAAATTAATTGAAGTAAAAACAATTAGCTTATAATTGGTTAATAAATTGTAAAAAAAACACCTCAGAAAAAAAGCAATCAACAAAACAATTTTAATTTAAACTCAACTCTCAACACACACGAACAGCAACACATATCAGTACTAAATCTCCACACGACCAGACAAGACAGCTCGACATTGCAATGAAATCCCGCGCTGACCGGATTTAAATTTTCGTTTTCTCCGGGGAAGCAGATAAAGGATTCATTGTGCTGATTTGCATATGTTCAATACAAACAAGTAATTCTTCAAATAATAAACGTTTGTTTGGCCATGCATCATGCATATATGTTTTGGTGATCCGACAAATTGAAGAGAGTAGTGTAATTAATTATGCTAATCGTTCTCTCTCGAGACAATAAATTAGATATACAAGTTAGCAGCACGTGAAAATTAAAGAGAGTCTGCACTTTTCCGGACGCTGCTTTTATGCATAGTCAATTGTCTTCCGTTGAAATAATTATGAAATGGAATAACTGAACTGTTTAAATGCAAGGTACTACTAATTGATAATCCATACAAAATTATACAAGTTTTTCTTCATTTTATTGGTAGAAAACTTTTTTAAACATTGTTTTGGTTAATTCAGAAAAAGTTCATTTGAATACATCCAGCCATCCACCTCAATCATTTCTTCATGATATATATATTACAGAAATTAATTAAGAGATATGGGCAGTTCACTCCACATTTTGAAGTGCCCGTACAAATTGATTTGAACTTTAATTAAATAAAAGTAACAGTACAAAAATTAAACCTTCATTAATTAAATTTTCTGCAGACATAACAATAAAATTAATTTAACTTTTCAAAACTACAGGTCACACACGATTACATTATCAATTTTTCTGGGAATAGTTGAACTTCTCATTTTCCTTCGTGAACAAAGTAAAGTTTTTGTTCAAACTTCTGACATTCTGCAACTTGATTGTCTTCAACTTTCGAAAAACTTGCCAAATATTCGACTGATGCATACGTTCCCCAAATCCAGCCAACTCAATTTCTTGTTCTTTTTTAACCCTTTCCGAGTATCCCGTTCGTCGACCATCATTCTCAAATTGGAGATCCAAATGCTCCAAACTATTTTTCAACGGCAGGGCAAAGTCCAAAAATATTGCGCAAGATAAGCAGAGAGTGAGCCTTTTAACCCCAGGAAGCTTTAATCTTAACGCCTTGCTCTCCTCAAAATTAGCTTTCTCATTAAAGCCAAAGGGATGCTCCAAATGAAGATCGGTCAACGTCTCAGCCCAATTCCTTTGAAAAATTGGAAAGTATTGGGATGCACCCCCAACATCCCCTGGAACCATTCCAAATTTTCCAAGGTCGCCCATGTGAAGGCGCCCAAAGTACAACTTCTTCAGTTTCGTCCAGGTTGGTCCTGAAGTCTCCAAAATTTCGGAACAGGTTCGAGAGTCCAGTGCTGAGAATCCTTGAAGATTAGGCATTTCCAATGAGTTTCCAATGTCTTCGTCAAGGATGTCCAAAATTTTGAGGTGGGTCACGTGACAATTCCTTCGAATAAGCTCACTTCCAATTTGAGTTCCCAAGTGTTTCACAGAAAGGACCTTCAATTTCTCCAATTTGGGCAGGGGCGCGCGCTCAGTGATATTAACGATTTGGCCATTTGTGGAAACAACTACGGGAATCCGGTACTCACTGTGGATTTGGAGAAACTGGAGATTTGGTACAAGAGCCAACCAAATTCGTAATGTTTTGTAAAGGAGATAAGTCAAAGCATCTGATGGCCTGTATTCTATCTTCAATTCCAGATACCAGATTTCCTTTCCAAATTTTTCCATCAGTTTGGTGATAATGCTTATGGATGGCAAAATTGGCAAGACTGTGATAAGCAGATATCTACCAAGAAATGGATTCTTCGGAGGTGCACCTACTCCTGAATGGTGACTCTTTTCAAAGCGGGCCATAAATTGGTAGGGTAATTCGTCACGTACAGAAATAAATTTTTGCTTCGACCAACGGATGTCACGTAAATTGTTCACCTTTGACCGTGGGTCGAGTTCATCCACAAATTCTGGAATCCCTGTCATTTCAGGTCTTTCGTAGCAAATCTCAATGGCCTTGTTCCAAGTGGAGCAGACAAGGCGGCAGTTCAAAACTGTTTTCTTCCAGTCCCCAGCATCCATATTCGTCCCCACCCCACCTGGTTCTCCAGTTGTATCAACCCCTTCCACAGTACTGACCTTGAAGACGTCATTGTTCCTTTCAAAAATTGATGCCATGATCCCAATGACCTTGGGAAAGAGAAACACAATTCGTTGTTGATGGAGCAACTGCCGAAAATATGCGGAAGCATTAGCACAGTTTTCTTGGTCCTCCGGGTCCAATTTATTTAGAATTATCCTCCAAGTCTACAATTTCAAAATTTAAAAGTCGAAAAATACTTTAGAAATGATTTAAAGTACAAATAAACATTAAAAATAAATGTAAAAAATGTCACCTCCTCTGGAAACATTCTTCGAAGCTTTTCTTCGTCAACTTTGTACATATCTTCATGTTTTCGACTGGTAGCTTCCGGTTCCCGTACTCCTGCCACTGGGGTTTCAACTGCAACTCCCACAAGTTCCACCCCCATCTCCTCATAATCCTCCGTCTTGCACTTGTTGTTTTCCATTGTATCGTAATTGTAATTAATTAAAACAATTACTAATAGTCAATCAGTTATGAATTTGTTCAGAAACAAATGTACTCAACGAACACCATCAGAGACAAAAGGTCAATTAAAAGTTACCACTTTCATTTAGATTCAATTGAATACAAACGACAACACTAACTCCAAGTCGGCTGCTGCTGCACAAACTACTAAAAAACGATGAAGCACAAACTAAACTATCAGCAATGGACAAGAAAAGATATAAGCACAATTTTTGTCGCATATCAATGAAATCCCGCTTTGACCAGATTTAAATTTTCATTTTCTCTTTCCTTCCTTTCAAGACAAAGGTTTCATTGTGCTATTTTGCATATCTTACAAGAAGTACAAATCAGCAATTCATCGATGCTGATGCTTTTCCATTAGTTCAATATGCATACGAAATTTCAGGCAGTGGTAGTGAAGTGGAGCAAAAAAAACAGCCTCTCATCATATATAGCTTTCTTCACAAGAATATATCTATGGCGTGACAATTTTTCGATTTCACTAAAGGTTTGATTTCAACCTGTAAATTCTGTTTCTTGCAACCAAGCAAGGGTAATGTTGGTAATTTGTTACCAACATTACAATTTATATATAAAAATTGACCTCGAGGTCAAGGTTCATTTTTCTATAACTCTTGAACGGTTGAAAATTTTGGAATTCTGTTTTTTGTAATCAAGGGCATTAGTACAAAAAATACAATTCGAATATGAAAGTTGAACTTGAGGTGCAAGGTCAAGGGCCCTTTCTTTATAACTCTTAAACAGTTAAACATTTTTGGATTCTGTTTTTTGGCAATCAGGGGCATTGGTACCAACATTACAATTCACATATGAAAGTTGACCTTGCACCACGGTCAAGGGCCCTTTCTCTAGAACTCTTAAACTATTAGGAATTTCGGAATTATATTTGTGGAATACGGTTTTATGTTATGGTAAGCTCCAACGATGGGTACGCTGACCACGTCCTTTTTAATGGGGTCAACTCCAAATCGTACAATTGGAGGATTTGACAGCTGAAATTCAATACATGGAGATTATTTGAGACCCAGAATTTAAATCTGAGGTCAGAGTTGAGTTATGGCATTTCTTACCCAGAAGGTCGTATAAATAAAGGGTTTAGCAGACTGAAACTTGGGAAATGATGATTACTTGACACGCTGAAGTCGAAAATAATTTTAGATTTCAGTTTTGATCTTTCGTACCTCCGAAATGACGGATGGTTTGCTTATCTTATAATTGTTTAGACGAACTTGAATTTCATTTTAATTGACGCCCATGGTGTGTCGTTTTATGTGATGAAGATAGGCAATACTGGGAACTTTTTACGCATGTGTTTAGTACGTTGTTATTTGACAATATTGACTCGCCGTTGTGAGTTGTTGTATGCATAACGGAAAGTGTTTCTAGAAGCCCAGTTACCTTACTGGGCTTAAATCAACCTAGTTACTGTAGGTTCATATATATTACCGTAAATGAAGATAATAGCATGGAGCTTGATAATATGTAGAAACATGTAACCGTTATCAAGACTTTTGGAGTAAAAATATTATTTCGAATCCAAGGAACGTAACTCGTAGATGAATCTTTGTTACAACGCTTTTTAGAGCTATGTAGATTTTGTTCCCCAACGTGTTACGCTCCTTGCCCTGATCAATCTCCAAGCT
>JAQFZH010000680.1:0-28805 GCA_034695485.1 Entomobrya nivalis | reverse complement strand
CCTTGATTTTAGGAGTCTTCTGTGACTAGTCAGTTAGGCGGACAATTGAGACGGTTAGTTTCTTTGTAGTCCCAACAAAAACCCAACCTTTGCTGTATTACAAAAAAGTGGTTTTAAATAATGATATATAAAATCAACTAAAAAAATTACGAATAGATTCATTAAATATAATAGTACACTCGTAAATTTATTCATTTTCATCAGAAATTCAAATTTAAGATTCGTTTAATTAACAAAAGTAACTGTCTGTTGATGCATTCTTTCCATACCCAAGTGCCAGAATAAAAACAAATGTTTCATTTAACGAACATGTATTTTATTTTTGTCGGTAAAAGTAAAAAAGTAATGTCACAAAATAACCCAGAAATGTAAGAAGATTATTTACAACAAATCATATTAGTATCCTTAAAATGGAGTTATAATAGTAGTTCTGGTCTAAATATGATTCTAAGGTTATCTGTCCGGAAAGAGAAAATAGAATGTGACATTTAATGTAGTTTGAACATTTTTTTAAAAGCATTCTTTAAAAGACAAAGCAGATTGTGTTCCTTTGTGTGTTAATCGATTTATCTCATATTTTCACATATTATCATACTCAATACATCTATCCTATCCTCGCTAATTTCCAGCACCGCCACATCGAACGTGCCCCCGCCCAAGTCATAAATCAGAATCTTCCTGGGCCTCTCATGAGTATACCATTCCAATCTGTATGCCACCGCTGCAGCCGTCGGCTCATTTAAAATCCCCAACACCTTCAATCCTGCCAACTTCCCCGCATCCACAGTAGCTTGTCTCTGGCCATCAGTAAAATAAGCTGGTACAGTTATCACAGCTTTGTTGATCTTCAATCCCATAATGTCCTCAGCTTCTTTCTTTAAATGTTTTAAAATCATTGCAGAAATGTGCTCTGGGTGGTAATATTGAACGTGGTGTACTTTAATCTGTGCTTTCTCTTCCATCTCCTCCACAATAAATGGCCAAAACTTCATATCCTCCTTTAGCTTCTCATCGTTCAGCCTCCTTCCCAAAATTCTCTTTGCGTCAAAAACTGTTGACTCCGGATTCCTAAAAGATAGCTTCTTTGCCATGGCCCCCACAACAGTAGAGCCATCCGTATTTATTGTGACATAACTTGGAGTGGTATTTTCCCCCAACGAATTCCGGATAATTTTCACCTGACCCATGTAATAAACAGCTACACAGCAGTAAGTTGTTCCCAAATCAATCCCAATTGCTGCTTCCTTGGATTCGTATGAATGTTTAATTATCGTATTCCTTTGTTTATACTTTTGGAACAGTTTTTGAAGCTGTTCCTCTAGCTTTCTTATTCGCACATTTGTTAGTGGCGTATCTGTGCTCAAGCTGTTCATTGCTGCTTTATTCGTCTGCATGTGTATTCTCGCCAAATCCGTTTCATTGAAAAATCCATTTTTATTGCTGTCAAACAGCTTTTCCATATTTTCTTGGTAAAATTTCTTCACTTCCATCATAACTTTTTTTTCCGTTTTGAACAAGGCTTCAATCTTTTCATATATTTGACAGGCACGAAATTCCAACTTTTGTTCGGTTTCGGCGATTAGTTTATGATGTCTGGTTGTGGTCATTGTATGGAAATATTGAACGATACTTTCTTTGACATTAACATGAGCTGCTTGTAATTCCTCCAGAGAATTCAATTTCTCCGAGTGACTACCCATTTCCGACTCGTAGTTCACTGCACATTTCTCAACCAACTGCTCAGCTTCTTTATAGGCTAACATTCTCCTTTTGTTATTATCAAGTAATGATTTATGGATAACATCCTCTTTTCTTTGTCTAAAATTGTCAACACATTTCTCAAGCATCTTTTGGTCAACCCCAAAGTTCTTCACATTTTCCATAAAATGCTGCTCTATTTTGTTTTCTGATGATGTTATGTACCTTTTGTATTCATCCACTTCCATGAACTCATTTTCATTCGAAGCCTGTGTCAAATATCGATCCATTGTAGTTACAGCAATGTGCACTGTATTATCCAGCTCTTCTTGCTGTCTCCGTTTTGGCATAACCACATCCGTCACAACTTTCTCGTAAACCGACTGCAATTTGCCCTTCAACTCGGTTTCGACCTGGTCATGCTTTGGATGGTGCACAGGAAAAGGGTTATCGGCCTTAAATCTTCTCAAAATCATCTCCTCCTGTTCCTGATGATAGCTTAGTATGTTATCTTCATCCATCTCTGTCGCCTTGTTGGTCAAGCTATCTTTGTACCTAGTTTCCTCCACTACCGCTAATTTTAAAGCCTTCTCCATTGCATTGTCGAGTCTAAATTTAACTGCATTTGCTTCAACTCCTCCTGAGCTTTCTCCGTCATGTTATTTAGCCAATTTTTTTGGAATTCTTGGGTCCCAATACTCATTCCCTTAAATTTGACCTCCATTTTCTCCACCTCTGCATCAGAAAATTCTTCTAATGTCTCAGCATCAATTTTCTTCAACCTTTTAATCTTCTTCTGCATTGCAGCCATATACCCTTCCATAAGCTTTTCAATAGCCTCTTTAGCCTTGTCTGTTGCTCTCTTTCGGTTTTTTAAGTTTTTTCGTTGGTAAGCATACTCTAACGGTTGTAGTCTATTGCGCAGAGCCGTACAAAGTGCTGTAATTTCAGAGTCGTCACCACCTTCAAATCCCGCCAAAAATTTATTTTCAGCTTGTTCCTTTGTAAATATCAGAACTTTTTCAAGATGCTCATCCGTATAAAATACCATATCAAGAGGAATTTTAGTACCTAGGTCTGGCCGAAAAGGAAAATTTGTCTCTAACTCTCTTCTAACCAAGTCGTAAACCTTATCAAGTTTTCCCAGGTAATCATCCTCTACGTTGACTTCCAACGTGGGATCCACCTCCACCACCTGGTAGCTTAAATATTTGCCTATTTCATTTAACCGTGTTTCCAGTTTTTGGGCGTGTTCTTTAACAAGTGGCTTCTTAGGTGAAGTCAAATTTTCACAAAAGATTTTAACAATTTCACCTATTAATTTGTAGTGTTCCTGGGTGAAGTCGTTCATGCTTCCAAAATTTCTCAACTTCTTCTTCATATTCTGCTCGTAGTATTTTACGCCATCTTCAAAAAGATGATAAGCATCCAAAGTTGCTACTATTTCTTGGTGTTTTTCAACTAGTTTGTTAATTTGTTCGGGTGTTAACCCATGAGAATGGGCGTTTTGGCCGCATATTTTGCCCTCATTTATAAGTTCTACTATATATTCTTGTAAGCGTGTCACGAGAGACCTGTCGAGGCCTTCAGTGTTGTCGGAATATATTGCATCTTTTATAAAAGCATTTTGAAGAATTTGATGTTGGTTTCTTGGATTGTAAACAACGTCCAAAATATCCCAGAAAAACTTTGCGGTCAAAATGGTGTTTGCTGTTGGTCGTTTTTCCGGATTACATGCAATCATGTGCTTTAAAAAATCGACACATTTGGATGGAAGTAAATGGTAAATGCTTTCAACGTTGTGCGAGCACTGTTCATCTTTGGCTATGTTCGACTTTACATGCACATCGTCGCCAAATGGATGTTTCCCGTCGGTCAAAACGAAATGGAACACACATCCCAGAGAGAAGACGTCGGCAGCATAAGACTTGAAAATAATAATAAAAATTATCATGTAATTGCGTGCATATTATTATAATTATGTTTTGTTATTATTATGCTTTTACAAATAAGTTTAATTTTAAATGATTTTCTTCATAACAACATTCTAATTTTTAAAATTATTACCACTTGTTTAACATTGCGTTTGTCAGTAAATGAATAAACTTCAGAGGCCATCCAGCCTTCAGTGCCAAGGCTATCCGACGATGCGTCGATTCCTGTTTGGTGATCCAGGAATTGGTATGATATCCCAAAGTCACATATTTTAACTAAGCAGCAGTTTGAGATGAGAATATTTTCAGGACAAAGATCCCGATGAATTATTTCGTTTGCATGTATAAACGTTAGACCATTTGTGCATTGTTGTAAAACATCACTTTTTGAAAGACCCGGAAGATCTTCTTTGACTCCAAGTGTCCATTCTTTTAAATTGCAGTTACAGAATTCTAAAGCTATATAAGAATAGCCATACTTGAGTTCTTCTGTAAAGACGCGTAGTATATTTTGATGACCATCAAGTTTTCTTAGAAACAAAGTTTCTTTTGATACGTCCTGGGAATATGGATACAGGATATGTTTGACTTTTACTACAACTCGTCTCCCGCAGTATGTCCCTGAAAATATTCTTGTAAGATTATTTCCTTTTCGATGAGGCCCCCGGATGTCAACGTTAAATGGTTCGTTGTGCTGGCTGCTAAAATTATTTTGAGATAGAAGTTCCAAGGCTCCAGATTGTTTTGTTTCTTTTAGAGCATCCAGCAAGATTTGATATGAATTGGATCTTGTTTTTAAAATTCCATACAGCATTTGAGCCTGCTGATGCGAGCCAAGGTTGTCTTTGCTCTACAAGATAAAATATTCAGTATGAAGTTAAATATATGAGAAATTTTATAGTTCATTCAAATTGCTTTTATAGTATACCAAGGCCTCCTGCTCAAGTGCGCTAATTATGTCGTTTTGCCTTAGAATTGCAAGGAAAATAACGTTACACTTGGTTTTTTCTATAAGTTTAGTTATGTTTTTGTCTATATTCTTAATCTGAAGGTCTTCCATTTTTAGTAACAGATTAAATATGTTGTATTATATCACACTAAATTTTCAGAAATGCTACATAGCATAAGATTGTAGTATTGTAATGTAGCAATAGCAGTATGTTGGAAATATTTACCACTAATGAAGGTTTTAGTAGACGGGCAAAAAGTGATACCTTTTTTATATGGTTAACTTAGGCTAAGCAAAATATCACAAAAAAATTAATACAAAATATTCAACTGGTAAGTGTTTATCTCACACGAGCGATAACATTTTTATCCACCAGTTTATATTCGGATTATTCAAATATTTTATCATTGCTGATGCTGATTGTACTCTTTGAGTGATCGAGAAAAAAGTACTTCAAAGTAATCTACCACCAATAAGCATCATTTTGGTTACATTATAACACTGGTGAGCACAATTTATATGGCATTGTCCCTAAATAGAATATTTGGCATGATGTAATACAAGTGAATGCTTATTTAAAGGGTGCCTACTAATTCCTTGGACTTTGTTCGAGATCGTTTTTAAAATTTCGTGAAACACATGAGCAGTACAATCACGTATATTTAAAAACTACATAAACGTCTCTACAAAATACGTTGTCTCATAGTCAATTGAAATCGTTTACCTTAGATGAACAAGACATAAAACAAACGCGCCAAAAAAAAATTTCCTTTAAATAAATTATAGTAAAATCGTACATGCAAAAACAAAGCTAACAACCAAGGATGAGATTCGAGATTTACGTTGCACTAATACGATCGCTGGAATCTAAACTTTAAAAAACCATATCAGTAGTAAAATATATGACTGCCTATTTATTTATACGTCCACTGAAACGTAAAACCCTTTTTTAGTCACTAAAGTTTAGAACATTTTTTCATGCCAAGCCTAATGTCAATTCGAAAAGATCCAGCATTCAAACTTAGCACTATATTAACGCCTAAAACAAGAGCTTTAAAAGTAGCAAAAGCAAAGTTACATCAAACGTAATTTAATTGCAACCAGGGATTTTAAATGAACCTGACAAATTCTATTTTAAAAACAATTGTCGATGAAAAAAATGAAATTTTGGTGTATTGGACAAATGTGGATAAAAATAAAACGGTAAAACTAAAGAAGTTGTTTAGTGAAATTTTAAAACCGCTAAATTTCAAGCTACTAAATCGTTGAAAGTTTATTTATAATCATCTTAAAAGATGACATAATGAAGGCCAAGAAAAAAACTAATTAAAAATGTTAGGAAAATAGTTACAAATTTCGACTTAATATATACCCTTCAAACTTTTACATAAGGCAAGTACAGACACTAATCTCGCATTACTTTTGTAGAGAAATTTGTGTAGTTTTTAAATAAATTTGTTACTACTGCTCATGGGTTTCACGAGATTTTTAAAATGATTTCGAAAAAAGTCCAAGGAAATAGTAGACACCCTTTATTTCCGTTTACATATGATGTACTAGTAACGGGGGCCATAGTCATGAGCTAAGCTCACTCAAGCATGCATACATAAAAACATAAAGAGAGAGAGGGAATGCGTGTTTGAATAATGTCAACACAACCAAGTGACCAATCAGGTGAGGTGGCTCATACAGAAAAGCTTCAATTGTTGCTTATGGCTTTGATACAACTCCAGATTCGCTTAAACTAAAAAGAGCGAACAAATTATTGTTCCATTACCCAAACAAAAAAATGGCCCGAAATTAGACAAATAAAAAAATTCATCAAGGAATATCGAATACAGTTTATGTTACAATAAGTGAATTTTTATAACTATGTACATAGTTATGCACATAGAAATATATATATTAAGATACTTTGGGTTTCAAGTTGCAGATGTAGAATGCATGTGTATTTTGTTTATGTAAAAATGAATTTTTATTATCGCTCGTTTCATTTCATGAGTTTCTTCTGTCATTTTATGCTTCCAATAAAGGATATTTTGCAACTTAAGCGGGCATTGACATTTGGAGCCCTACGTAGAGGGATTAAGAAAAACGAAGTGGTACAATAGCGTGTGTAGGTATGGACATACAAACAAAAACTCTCAATTATTTTTTTCATCTAGTTCTAATTGACTTTTTAGGCAAATTAAATCATTTATTTAAAAAAAGACTTTGGCTATTTTTGTAACTCATGCGATTGTGCATTTGCCCGTCCAATTTGAAGTCATTTGTAAAAATCACTTTTGTAGTGAATCAGTTCCAGTGAGCAGCAATTTCCCTTGTAAATGGCTGAACTTTGAAGAGATTCATATTACGAAATATCATGCAGATTAAGTTCAAATTGGATTAAATGATATGATTAAAACATTTCTGACAAAGTTACCCAAAAAATTCTGTAAAGCATAACGGCAAACCGTTTAAAATGGCAATCGAAAATAAAAACCTTTAAAAATTCAGTGGTGGGTATTATGATTAGAGTGAAGCAGCATACTATGTGCAAGAAAATATTTTACGCGCACACACAAATACAAAACGAGAAATAAAAGTGATGTCATTCGACCCTAGTTATTATAAGTTATAAGAACTTTGCCCTACATTTTACCCTCTTGTTGATCGCAATCGGCAATATCTTTATTTTCCCTTTCCCTTTGACACTAACGTCCACACTCGAGTCATTATCATTCTCCCCCAAAGCTGCTACCAGATCTGTACCGGGATCACAACTTTCTTTCTCCTTCCTATTCATTAGAGGAATCCCATCTTTTTTGGCGTTCTTGACTAGTAAGGATTCAGTCATTAGGCGTTGCGTTGTACATATCTTTCCTCATGGACAATGATTTTGGCTTCTGCCCATTCAATCGTGTGATTTTGATCACCATTATTTTCACAAATGTGATTTGGTATTGCAGATTCTTTCAGCCTAGCCTATTTGTTTGGGATTAGACAAGTCCCACTGAAATTACCTGTTTCTCTTATACAACAAATGATTTGTCGCAAGGATTTACGTTTTTTATACAGCAATACAGTAGTTTACCACTTACTCGGATATTAATTTCATTTTGTTTATTGAATGTTGGTGTATAAGTAAAAGAAGGGGTAATGACCGGCATTTTTGTTACTGTTTTAATTGGAATTTTTCGTATTTTTTTTGAGTGGGAAGTAAAATGTATGAAATTGGAGGACAAACATTAAAACGATGATAGAAGAAAAATAAAAGCGTTTAAGTAAGAGGGATTGTGGCGTGCTAAATATTAATATAAGATGCCAGGTTGTGACTGTGGCATAAAATTTGGTGAATATATAGGTGGTAAACCTTTTAACATGCGCAAATTATATAATATCAAATGACTGTTGTAGATATGAGTCATGAGTATAAAAATTGTTACTGGAGCATTTACCATGACAAAGATTTTGATGCTTTAATGATTTTGTAGAAGTTTTTCCCGGAATAACGATGCCATTAAATCGAATAAATAAAAAGAAAAGAAAAAATGTGTCAATATATTGTGTTTCTGGTAGAATTCGATTATTCGTAATGAATCTTAAGTTTGGTAAGGTTACATTAGCCATAAGTTCTATTAACGATTTACGCCTCCTGAAATAAATACAA
Organism: Entomobrya nivalis; assembly: GCA_034695485.1. Classification (NCBI taxonomy): domain Eukaryota; kingdom Metazoa; phylum Arthropoda; class Collembola; order Entomobryomorpha; family Entomobryidae; genus Entomobrya; species Entomobrya nivalis. The sequence continues at coordinate 20,572 of JAQFZH010000680.1, read as the reverse complement.
ACAAGTAGGACATCATCATGTTAGAATAAATTTATTTTAACTATAACATATAACATGGATGAATTATTATGGATGAATATATCTGTAAGGAATTTGAATGCCAAAAAAACAAGTAATTACTCGTATTTCGTGAAAGCTTGCATGTAAAGTTTAAGAATATGAAGGCCTTTTAAAATTTGTTTTCAGCATCTCTCCAACCACCTTTCCATGATCTTTACGAAGCTTTTGCTCTTCATGGGCATTTCTAGTGGAACTTCTAGTAACTCTTTTTGGAGTTTCATTTGCTTCGTCCAAAACCTTCCGACCTTTTCGAGGGACAAATCTACCAATACCACTATCATCATCTTCTTCCTCTACATTTTCAAACATTTCAGCAATTTTTCTTGCTTTCCCCTTTCCTTTAACACTACCTTCCACACTTGAGTCATCATCATCCCCCAAACTGCTACCGGACTTGTGTAGAAAGGGTTTCTTCTTCAAAGTGCTACTCTTACCCAGCTTAACTTCCACATTTTCCTTCTTATCACCCTTTCTATTAAACATGTTTTCATTCTGTGGTAACTCACCAAGCTCCTCATTAGCATCATCTTTATCTTCATCCCCAAACAAAACGCTGTAATATTTCAATTCCTCCTCTGCTAGCTTATCCATCAAGTCCTCCATTTCTTCTTCCTGTTCTTCATTCATATTATCTCGGTCTCCATTTGCCCCAATTCTTTCCAAGTACTCTGCGCTTACATTAGCCTTGGTTTCCTTCGACTCCCTTCGAAATGCCTTTTCTGTCGGTAGTCTCTTTCCCTCCGGAAAGCTAGCTTCCAAGGTATCCCTGTACTGTTTAATCGACTCCATTTTGCATTGTTCCATAAATGCCCTTCTTTTTTTGTCATTTGCTTCGGTGATTTCAACAAACCGCTTGGAAATCCTCTCCAGCAATATCTTCTTCACATTCTCATCAACTCTCGTTGTTCCATCCTCTTCATCTGACAAGTCACTTCCGCCATCATTCTCATCATCGTCATCATCATCTCCTGGACAAACAGCCTTTTCAAAAGCTTCGACACCCCGAGTGCGTCCATTTTTATGTGTTTCTTTCATTGTCCTCTCATCAAAAAATGTGTCAGTTTTTTCAAATCTCTTCCAAGTTTCCCCATAAGCTTGCAGACCAACTTTGATATATTCTCTTTGTTCCCCTGGAGTGGTTTTCAGTTTGAGTCGAAATCTTTTCAAAATGTTTCCAGTGTCGGGTGACCCACGTTCCCCATCATTGATCGATTTCCCATACGCTTCCACCATTTCAATAAATTTCCTCCCATTAACCTCTTGCCCTCTCCCATCCCGCTTTAAAGTAAGTTGGTCAATGTTAACAGCATGGCTGATAAAGAGCTCAAGATTTTTAGAAAATTTCTGCTCCATTTCTTTAATACTCCCTTGAAACTCTGGGCTGATTACCCCATTTCCAGGGAAAGGTAGTAGGCACCCGGAAACATTCTCGAATAAGCTGTTAATAAGCAACCGACTTTCCCTGGACGGTCTCGAATGAGCAGGTTTTTCCTTGAGTTTCTCAAGCTTCACAAAGTTTCTGCCTCCATTCGCCCCAAATGGAAAATCAGAAGGGAAATTCCAGTCGCGAATTAAAAAGTTTGCATTTTGCAAAGGAGTGGCTGGACTATACTTTCCTTTCGCTTTTGCTGGACTTACAGACTTGGGTAATCCTTGCCCTTGGATCGCATACTTGATGTACGTCCCCACAGCAGATAAGCATTGTTCGTCCAAGTGCTTGTAAACGTTGAAAATTGTTAGGGATGAAACAGCCAGTGTGAGTCCCATCAACTTGCAAATGTCCATGTCCTCAGAGTCCCATTGATTACCCTTACTGGAAAGCTGGGTGTATAGCAGCAACACACCAATTTCTCTTCTTTTCGAACCTTCCCCAATTTTCAGAATGTATGGCTCCGGACCACCCCAAATTCCTGGAGAAGTTGGTGCCTTTCCTTCCTGTGGCCATTGCAGTTCATCTAATTGCTTCTCAGGATTATCGTAGTCCATCCAGTCATGTTCATCTAATTCCGCCGCTGCAAGATATCTCAGCATGTAGCCATACAAGAGAGACTTCCCACTGGATGGTGGCCCCGCAATTGAAATAACTGACAACGGAAGATCATCAACTGGTGCTAGTAGTTCGCTTAAATTTTTCTTTTGAATTAGCAATTTCCCTTCGGATCTGCTATCAGGTTGGGCCAAAAGGATTGGGTCAGTTGACTTGATATCGATATCCATCTTGATTTAGAGGAAAGAAAGAAATTAAAAGAATTAAAATTTAAAAAATGATAGCCTACAAATATCATATCGTATTGCCAAAATAATGCTAAAATAAAAATGTTCTAGAACAATTAGTATGTATTATCAAATTCAATTTATTCTCTGAAATAAGTTGTAAAAATTATAAATGAACAGATATAGCTAGATATAATTATGACCCATAAAGTTATCTCAGTAACCACCGCTGGTTTAGATGGTAATGGTGGACCGTTTAATGTAGGTTTTTTGAAAAGGTTTAGCTGGCCTAAAAACATTTAAAAAAATTAAACAAATGAAAATTTCCCTGAAATTTTTGATTTTTTTGAGAATTATTTGTATTTTTTCAAACTCACCTCTGCCAAAAGTTTCTTCTTCTCTGTTTTCTTAATCCGTCGTCCCCTATCATCGCTAATTGTTATACTCTTTTTCCCTTGAGTACTCTTGCATACAGCCTCCACACTCAAAATCCCATTTAAGTTAATAGTCATGGTAACCTCAACCGACTCCTTCCCCGCTCTATTTTTCGGAATCCCTGCCAAAATGAAATTTCCCAAAAGCTTATTATTCTCTGCCGCCTTTTCCTCGCCCTGGAACACTGAAATGCGTACATTGGTCTGATGATCCTTTGACGTTCGATAAATCTCTGTGTGGGAATAAGGGATTTTGGTGCCCTTTTGAATAATTACATCCATCTCTTTATTTGACACTTCGATTCCCAACGACATTGGAGTAATCTCTTGAATTTGTCCAAAATCAAAAACTTTTGTGCCTGGTTTCGCATTCAGAATTGCAGCTTGCACAGCAGCCCCATATGCAACAGCCTCATCCGGATTAACCTGCTTGTTAATTGGTCTTCCATTAAAATGATTCGCCAACATTTCTTGCAACTTAGCAATTCGTGTCGAGCCCCCCACCAGCACAATGTCATCAATATCCTCCTTTCTAAGTTTCGCAGATCTCAAAGCATCATCAACAATTTTAATTGTTTTGTCAAATAAATCCTGATTCCGTTCATCAAAAACTTTCCGAGTGACCTTCAAATTTAAATCGTGTCCTCTCTTAATTTCATCAATGGAAATTGTCGTGAATGCTTCTCCAGATCTTGAGCTGGCCAATCCTTTCTTGGCATTTTCACAGTAAAACTGTAACCTTTTCAGTGTCCTTCTCACATCATCTCTCTTTGTCTTCTCAGTTGAATCCTTCCCCTCCAGCAAATCAAATCCTGCCTTTTTCTTTTCCTCCTCAGCACAATAGGTCATCAAATTCTTATCAAAATCCTCCCCACCCAAATGCGAGTCCCCTGCAATGCTCAGTACATCCAGCTTATCTTCACTAATTTCCAAAACAGCCACATCAAATGTCCCCCCACCCAAGTCATATACCAAAATCTTTCTTGGCTTTCCCATCGTATACAAATCCAGTCGATAAGCTACCGCTGCTGCTGTAGGTTCATTTAAAATCGCCAGAACATTTAATCCTGCCAACTCCCCAGCGTCAATAGTAGCTTGTCTTTGTCCATCAGTGAAGTAAGCAGGAACGGTGATAACAGCTTTTTTAACTTCCCGTTTTAAAAATTGTTCGGCTTCTTCCTTCAAATGTTTTAGGATCATTGATGAAATATCTTCGGGGTCATAGTAGTTATCATGCACCTTGATATTCGTTTTACCCTCGTGTTCTACAACAGTAAACGGCCAATATTTCATATCCTCTTGTAACTTTTCATCGTCAATTCGTCTGCCAATGATTCTTTTTGCATCAAAAATGGTGGACTCAGGGTTTCGATAAGCTTGTTCCTTTGCAGTGATCCCGACAGTTGTTGTTCCATCAGCATTTATACATACATAACTTGGTGTGGTATTGCTGCCCAGTTCATTTTGAAGGATTTTTACTTTGCCCATGTGGTACACTCCAACACAGCAGTATGTGGTGCCCAAGTCGATTCCAATGGCAATGTCTTCATCAACAAAGCTCCTTCGATTCAACTCATTCTTCTCTTGATATTTTTCACACAACTTGTTTAGCTTTTCTTTGAGGGTAGTTATCTGAGTGGGGCTTAATGGTGGATCTGCATTTATATTTTGTAGCGCTGTGTCCCGAAATTTAGTGCTCATTTCATCAAACTGGTCATCAGTGAAGTAGCCAACACTATTATTGGTGAAAGCTTTCTCCATGTTTTCGGTGTAGTAATTTTTGGCGTCTAGAAATGCTTCTCGGATGGCAAAGTCTTCAGCTTTTTTCTTGGAGTCGAAAAGGTACCGTAGCTCGTCTGCAATTTCTTTCAGTTTGAGATCTAATTTTTGGATGTACTCATCAATTAGCGATTTCTTTGGGGATGGCAAATTTTCACGGAAATTTTGGCCAAGTTTGACCTTTACTTTGTTGTGCGCTTCAGTGAACTCATCAATGCTTCCAAAACTTTTCAGTTTTTTCTTCATTTCTCCCTCGTAATTTTTTACACATTCGTCAAACAGGTTATCTGCTGCTGAAATTGCTTGATTTTTTCTTTCTGCATTGTCCTTCTGCCAATTAGTCATGAATTGTTTGCATTTTGACTCGAATTTGGATTTATGTTCTTCGAAAGTTTCTTTCTCCAAATTTCCAGCGGTCTCAGCTAGCTCCTTCTCGTAACGGCTTATTGTTTTGTGGTATGTTGTCTTCGAGTAGTCTTTACATTGATCAGCGTACAAAAAGTGGTCTACATTCAAACGTTTTTCAAGGTCAGCACAAAAGGCATTAAAATTATTTTCTGCAGCTTTCTCCAAGCTTTCCTCCTGCTTTCTCTTAATTAAAATGCCATTTTCAATTATATTTGTGTACACATTATTGAGGTGCTTCAGTAAGGTGTCCTCAATCAATGCATACTTTGGACTTCCAGGTGGGAAGGGATTTTTCTCTTGGAATTCTTTCAAAATGAGTTTTCTGTTTGTCTCATGAAATTTCAAAATCTCCTCGTCTTCTTCTATCTTCTCCGACATGTCAATCAAAAGCTGTTTGTATGCTTGTTCCTCCTCTGCCACCATTTCCATCGCATCTGCCATCGTTGACTCCAACTCGCATTGAAGTTGAAGATGCTCTCCATCCAAAATTTCTAACAATTTCTCCCGCCATTCAGCCTTAAATTCTGTTCCAAGTTGTAACGCTTCAAAGCGTTGTTCGATTTTTTCCACGGCGTCTTCATGAAATACGCCAAGAATTCCAGAATCAGGTTTCCGGACCTTACGCATTTTCTTTTGAACTTCAGCCTTGTATTCTTGCACGAGCTTGTCAACGGCACCTTGTACCTTGTTCGTTGCTCTGTTCTTGTTTTCATGATTGGTTTGTATGAACTCGTCCCCAATGGGCTCCAGAACCCTGTTCAGCTCTGCCTCCAAAGTAGCCAGTTCATCTTCATCATCCCCCGAAAATTCTTCTAAAAATTCATCCCTAATATTTTCCATTAACCGTTCCACCGTCCTTTCAAGATCATCCTCATCGTAAAATACCAAGTTGTTTGGCATTTGTACACCAGGTTCCGGTGTAAATGGGAACTTCCGGTCCAACTCTTCTCGCAATTCATTAGTGCCCTTTTCGATACACTTCCTAATTTTCATCTTCCTTGCCGAAATGTTCTCCGACTGCATGTCCATCTTCTCTTTGTTAATCTCAGCATCCAGTTCCAATTCAAACTGTTTTTGTTCTTCTTTTGAAAATGAGAATATTTTACTAGCCTGCAAAGCCTTCTTTCTCGCTTGTACATGAAGCCCATTAATTGTCGACTCTTTTAAAAATCCTCCACTCGAATTTTTCTTGCGTTGCTTAAACATTTTGTGATATTCCTCAATTCCTCTCGCTACTTGAATATGTCTTGCAGTATTCCTTGTCAATGAAGTGATCGCATCTGAACTTATTCCTGCTTCCATTTCTGATGGATTATTGAAAAATGCTATGTACGCCTCAAAAAATTGTTTGAAATCTTGTGGCTTCAATTCAAAATCTAAGATTTTCTTGCTGTACAATTTATCACTGTTGAGCAACTGTGTAAGGTATTTTTGAAGATATTTCGAAAATTCTTTGCTGAGGTCAACAGACTTGCCAGAAAATGAGGAATGGATTGCTTTCTCTCCAATATTTGGAAGGAGAAAGCAGTCGACAGCTTCAAATGCACAGGTTATTGGGGAAATTCGATCAGAATTGTTTCTGGAAAATTTCTCAAAATACCTTTTTCCACCCCTTTCCCCAAGTTTTAGGGTTGAAATATTTGACCAGTCGTGGATGAGGATAGAAAGTTTCTGAGATAAAGTGGAATTGCTCTGTTTTTTAATGCTTCCAACAAATTTGAACAGCCAGTCGAATGGGAGCAGTGACAGGTTTCCACTCAGGTTTAAGATGAAAATTGAGGAAGAAAGTAGGGGAATGCCGAGAATGGCCGCGATTTCATCTGGTTTGGAAAGTTCGTCATTGATCCCTTCCGTGTCCATCAAGAGGACAGCAACATCTTCCCTGTCTTCACCTTCGACTATAAAAGCTTTACTCCATATCCAAATGCCTTTTGTGACGGGTTTGTATCCACCTTTGAAATTGAATCCTTTGTAGATGGGTTTACTTCCTCGAGCATTGCGATTGGGTTTGCAGTCGATTTCACGGGATTTGAGATTTTCTTTGATGCAATTAAGGAGAAAGCTTTTTCCAGTTCGATCACCACCCACAGCGGTAATTATGCAAATACGACGATCCCCGCAAGTTTGCAGGACGCTGTCTAAAGCTTCAGAGTCCAGCGTGAGTTGTAAGTTGTCTTCGGAATTTTTTCCTAGTTTGATGAGCTGAACAGGCTTGCCATCTTCAAAAGTTGATGGGGCGAAGTCGTCATCACTTTCTGACTCTGATTTTCCTCGTTTACTGATGTTCAAGTATTCGGATTGAGCATCCGTTTCTGTTTCGCTGGTGTCGGTGTAGTCCATCTTGCGATGTTGCTATTAGGATTTATGCGCTTGTCAGATTATTTACAAGCAATTAAGCCTTTAAACATATTTGAAGTATTTATGTATGTATTAAGTAATTTGGATGGAAATGGACTGAATTAGATTTTGTGTTTGTTTAAAATGAATTTTGCTATGACGTATCATTACATGGTTAAAAATGCAACTAAATCTTAAGTAGTCATTTAAGTAATTTTTTCTGTCTAATTCCGCTATAAATTTTCATTCCCAGGAGAATGAAATACAAATGTACTAGCTGACCTATCAAAAAATATTACGAAAAGTTCCTACAGGAAACGGTGGATTCGAGTTAGGTAAACAACTAATAAATGTAAGAAGGAATTAGTTCGAACCACAAAGCAATTAGATATGAAAGGTAAAGAATTTCTATAAAAATTATACTACACTTAAGTCAGAAAAATAGGGATTGTTTAAAGAAGGTTGTTTTCCTAGGTTTAACCGAATAAAACGTTCAGCAATGACGTTTAAATGATGTCGTTGATTGCCAACAAAATTTATAATTTTTAGTAAAGTTTAATCTGAATTGTTTAACGATAAGCAGAGGGCCCTGTTCACTTTAAATGCTCATCAGCCAGGAATTTTTTTATGCAGTATATATTTCTGATATTTGTAACGAATTATAAATTTGATACGTGCTTGCTAAATTTGGGAATAAAACCCATTTAAAATTATGCAAAAATGAAATGTATGCATATAAAATGACCATGTATCCATATACATCTGAACTTTTGTTGACCTTTGAATGAATTTACAGAATCAGACGGCAAAATGATGAACACACGTAACGTATGCATGCATAAATACGGACAAAATTCAGCTACGTGTTTTTAAAACTAATAAAGAACTGTAAGGAATCTTACCTTTCACCGTTAGATAGATTTGACCACACAGTAGTTGTTAAGCTTTTGGTATAGCGGTAAGTGAAGTCGTCAACTATTAAAATGATACGAAATTAAATTCGAAATATGCATTATGTCGATTAAGATATTTTGTAGATAGGATTAAAGTGATAAAACTTACATTTGGTACTTTCGAATATTGCTGTGATTCCAGAGTTTACTATAAGTCAAAGTAGTACTTGTATTGCAAAAGGATAAAGTTAAATTAAGATGCTTTTACGAAATGGTTCCTCGTTTTATAATCTATCAGCAATATTGAAACGTATACGTTGTGGAGTCATTCACTTTAGCAATATTTTTGACTTTTGGTTCATTCCTTTGTTTCCAATTTAGTCATCATATCAAACAAGAACAAAACTATGTAGTAATGTTGTTTGTTCATTACAATGACCTACGTGTGGCGGAAGTTGACATTAAATCAATACAAGCTTCCAATCAAACGTTTTGACTGATAAATGTTATAGCTTAAATACAATGTTTACTCTGACTCGCAATTTTTTGTTTGGTTATTTCGCAACAAAACTTGTTTCCGTATTGACCTGTTCACTTTTTTATAAAAAAAATCATTTGATGTTTTATCAGCACTTAAAGCTACAAAGTTGTTGTATTTACTATCTGCAAAAGTACCTTAAATTAATTATTTTATTCAGTCGACAAAACAGTGCATATTATCTTAAAGCACTGTCATGAATTGCTGTGGAGTTCAATGGCAGCTCCACGAGCCAACATTTCACATCATATCATATCATGAGTCAAACTAAGCCAACGACGATAAGCCGGGCTTCCTGTTTATCAATGACAAATTATGACTTATGACAGATTGGTAACTTTTACATGAGTCCTCTTGAAAAACTTGTTTTTCATTGCCTGATATTTACTTATTTTGATGCATATTCTGAATTCTAGTTCATAAACGTTTCCAAGCCTTGGAGCCTATTGTTTGCAAGTTATAAACATTACATCAACAACACAAAGTGTTTGGTCCACTCTATACGTCATTTACAAAGGATGGCGTCAAAATCAGATCGGCTAAATACGTTAGAGGTTCCAGGCGCGCAAATAAATTTCGTGAACTCTTTGATACATTGACCTCCACAATAATATTCACAAGGATAAAGATATAACTATTCGATTCACTACTCGTAAAAATCTTGCAAAAAAATCGTTTTCGTTTATTAACAACTTGGCAGCTCGCACGTTCAGATGCAGCATCTCTTTCCCAGATATTGGCAATTTAAAAGTTATTTGTTATATCATAAAGTATCATTCAGGTAAGATTACTTAACTATTTGATGTTTTGTGATTATTTATTTAGAAATACTATAGTATTTTTCAAAATTATTCTTACAGCGTAGAAGTTTCACCGAAAAATACTGAAATCAAGCAAAGGCTGACCTTCACATCAGGTTATTGTAACACATGTAATTAATTATACTATGCACACAGACACTTTGCATTAAAAAATTTGGGGGTATTAATTCTGACAAATGCCTAATAGTCGGGATTTCAGAACTTTACCTGTGGAAATGGAGCTAGACAACAAGAAGTCTGGGTGGGATCTCTTCAAAATTGTCGAAGAAGATGAAAATGGAGAATTACATTTACTTCAAAGTAATTTCGATTCTCTACTCCAACTGGTAAAGAAACAAGAGCACGGCGAAGCACCAATAATTTTCACTGCATTTTTGGGTCCTCAATTAAGTGGAAAACAGTTATTCACCAACTTGTTTTCCACGTATGCTTCTTGTAATGGTCAAGGCTGGAGCAGCCAAATTAAGAAATTTGGATTAAAGGGGTTCGCATTGCCATCCACGGTCCAATCCCAATCTTCCAAAATATCTTCTGGACCAGACAAAGCAAACGCTTTTTATTCAAATGGGAATACAAGCAACAAAGTAGACGGGACGAAATTTAAGGAAGCCTCCAAAGACAATGCATTAACTGAGTTGCTAGATTTTTCAGACAAAATTTTAGAGCTGAAAATAGTTCCCACAAATTATAAAGACGAACACAGGAAAGCTGTCCTAAATTTGATAAGAGCGGCTCGACTTTTTAAGAAAGCGGTTAGTCCAATGAAAACTCCCAATGACAGATCCACCAAAGAACGTTTCAAGAAACAGGAAAATCGTGGCATAAATGGAACTACCAAGTCGGCAAATGACACCTCTGTTAAAGATGACCTGGGTGACTGGGCAGATGAGTATGTGATTGTTAACGCGGACACAAATAATTCAGAAGAGGTGCAAGATAATCTTGGGTTATCAAAATATAGTACGGTATGTACAAATATAAACGTATATTTACAGTATAGTATATCAATATATTGTTGTTTACATTTGCATGTAAATTTCACAAGATTTTTTCCTTATTTACAGGATGTAAAGGTGATTGGCATAGGAACATCAACGCAAGAAAGGGGTGGGCCAAGCGATGAAAATGATTTTACGGGAGAAAACCAGGAATCTGTCTCCCTGGTAGCAGTAAAGGATGAATCCATTGGCTACTTGGTTCGTATTCCAAAAAGTGAAACAGTGGACTTTACAAATAAGGAAGCAGGTAATCATTGCAATTCGATCCCATATAATTTTTATGCACAAATAGTATCCTAATAAAACTTAAGTACGAAGGTGAAACGCATTATTACATGTGAATATTTTAAAACATTTTCTTTTGCATGAAAATTTCAGGAGAAAGCAAGGTAAGCAGTAAATGCGATCAAGACACACATGGAAACGAAAACGATCAGGAGAAAGTGAACGTTCCCGGTGAAGGTGGCAACTGTTTACATGACAAAGTCATCACACCTGTTGAGTGCGAGGGCACTACAGAAGATGTTGAAAGCCAACATGACACACACGTGGCGCAAGAAGTCAACCACCTGCCAAGTGGAGATGAGCTTGGCAATGTAACTGAAGTCGAACCAAAATCAGTTTCCGAGAAAGTCAATAAGTACTCACGCGAGAATGGCGAAGGTATGCCATTTCAAAAGATATTAATGACGTATAAAGAATATGCAGCAATGAATAATTTCAATTTCAATTTACATTTTCTATACCTTCCAAAAATGATAAAGAATACCTACTGCTTCCAAGTGACGATGCTTCACAAAAGTTGGATACTTACACAGGAAGTTTTTATCCAGATGAGAACAAAAACGGCATTTATTTGTGGCCAGAGCTTTACAAGCTAGATTGCAGTGGAACAACTAAACTTCTCTGGATAATGTATGTTCATGTAAAGCCTGAAACTAATTTGGAAACGAGCAATTTTCTAAATATACTCGTTGCTATATTGTGCTCCAGACTCACAGACATAAGAGCCGGTGGAAAGGTAACTTATATTTTACATTACATCTTATTTAAATTATTGATTACGTACATATTGTAAAATGATTTATAAATACGGGACTCTTCTTCAACATTTCTAGTCTGTGTACGAGTCACTTCAACGACTAGTCTCCACGACGCCTAAATATTCATTACTTCAGAATGAAATCTGTAAGCTTGAAGACGTACACACAGTTGGTGGCGACCAGAACACCGAAGCGGAAACTGTGCAAACTAAAGAGTTTCATTTCTCTGAAGATACCATAACTGCATCAAATGATAGCGACTTCACAAGCTTGATTCTAACAGGGAAGAACTCCCGAGCATTTAAAAATCTAGCTGAAAGTCTAGTTGATGAAACAGATCTACGGATTAGAATGCTGGATGATGGAAAAACAGGAGTAGCGTTCTCGAATGTAAACGGTTTCCTACAACAATCCATAAACAAAATTAATGCTTGCAACGGATTTCAAACTAAAAGTATTGCTGGACTTCCACAAATAAATGACCAGGCCAAACCTAATGTTTCCCCCCGGAGAAAATTATTCTCTCCCAAATCGCCCCAGAGACTGTCATCTAGACGATTGTCATTAGACGTAAGCTCAAGTGACGAAGCACTTCAATCTCAAAGCCCACCCCCACCTGCACGTCAAGTGAATACTTCACGTTATCCCCGCATTAAAAGTTCGCCTGCTCTTCCAATAAGATTTAAACCAAAAGCTTCTACAAATAAACCTCAAAGGCCGGTGAAAATTCCACCCAAAGAAGAAAACCCAAAGCCCCTCACAATATCTAAAGTTTCTGACACTGAAGAAGCAGAAAACGTATCAGAGCATATGAGCAAAGTTACATTGCAACGAAACAGGGCCCTCTTATTTGACCATTTGAAAGAGTGGATAAACACCCAGCTAAACGCCGATAATCCTACCGAAATTCATGCAGTTTTTTACCAGTGGCTGGATACCATCAAGCTTGACATGCCAAAAGGTACCGAGAAATTGACGGAAGTATGCCAGCCACTAGTTGATGAATTGCAGAACGGAATTAGTCGATTCCAATCAGAGTTGAAATCTCTATTCGCCCCTTGCAGATATATTCCCCAGGAAGAACTCAACCAGTACATGGAAAAAACTTTGCAAAATATCATGCTGAAACTTGAACAAGCAGATGCTTTGCTATTGATTGAGACAGGCTGTAAAAAACTAATGTTCGATTATTACGAACATAACAAAAATTTGCTCCAAGTTGAGAAAGAGCTTTCCAGAGAATTTATCCCAAAAATCTTGCAATCCCACCAGGATTATTTCAAGAACATTTTGTCCCAAAGCAAATTATTCCCAATAACAGAAGTTTTCTCATTTCACAATAACGTTACCTTGGAGATGGTCACCATGTATAGGAACACATTCTCAGACGAAACGATTTTCACTGCAGATCGACAAGAATTAGAAGACAAGTTGGCTACAAGCTTTGAAGAATTCTACGTAAAATATATGACAAGAATGAACATAGCACAACGAAAAATTAAGGGGCTAATTGAGGCACGAAAATATGAGTATTGCAATCGAATGAATACTTTATTCGAAGAAAACATTAATGGCATGGCAACGGAATCACTTGAAAGGAACCACGAACAACTGTTGAGTGAATTGAAAGAAAATTTAGAAGATGAAATTAAAAGAGAGATTTTTCCAGAAGAACCCTTCAACACACATGGAGCTGCTCTGGAATCATACATTGAAGAAAAGTACAGGCCCTTTGCGGACGAGAACAAGATCAAGTTTGCAGAATCAAATCAGGAACAAAATCGAGAATCCCAAGCAGTTGTTCCGGTATCAACTGTGATGCCTGCTGTAGTTGAATTTATAGACATGGACAAAACTTCTGCATCCCAAAATTCTAGTAAAATGCCAGGTCAGTGTATATTTGAGTTTTACAATTTATATCAATTAAACCGTTCATTCTAAAATTTACATTATACCTTCTTTGCCTTGCCAGTAATTCGACTAGGGTGCAATATTGCTGAGAAAACATCTGCTAAAACCAGCCCATCTCAACTTCCCCCAGTTCTCTTTCAGATGTCACTAAACAAGATTGGAGTAAGTTTAGCAGTCAGAGGAAATGATTTTCTTACTACCTTCCACACTGCTCAGATTGGCCTTACTATTCATGGTAAATGGGTTTGTGGAGATAAGATAAGCTCCATGGAAACTACACAGCCCAACTATTTCGCTCGAGTGTGGGATTTAGCCACAATTTTAACCACACAACAGTGGCAAGATAATCTCTTGTTAGAAACTAACCCATTCTCCACCACTGCAGAGTTTTTGGTAGCAATTTTTTTCAGATTCTTTAAGGAAACCATAGAAAATGAAATGAAAGGTCAAATTACATCCGCGGTAATTAGTGTTCCATTTTGGTTCGCCAGCTTTCAAAGAGAAGTTATTAGCAATGGAGCGTATTTATCAGGTTTAGAACAGGTGAGCGTGGTAAATGAAAATTCCGCTGCTGCTTTTCACGCATATGTAAGTAAAACCGTTGAGCCTAAATACGAACTGGTAGTTATCTCAGAAAGCTCGCATAAAGTTGACATCTCAATTTATTCGTATGACAGCCCACTAAAGAAAATCACTTTACTTGGTCATGCTGGGGATTATGAATCAGAGATTGGTGCAAACGAGGAATATAGCATTTTAAAAGCTTTCACCAGCATTTTTAGCTATTTTATGAGTCAGCCTCAAAATGAAGGCGTTGTCAACACTGCTCTTGAAAGGTTAAACGATGTTTGGCAGCACGCATATAAAACCGTGCAAAATAACTATCCAGGGTCGAGCAGTACGTCAAGGTCTGTTTTAGTTTGTTGCGAGTCAGAAGCTTGTAGCACGTTGCTATGGAAATTAGCCAGGAATATAGTTTCAAATGAGAAATATATTGTTCTGAGCAACGAAAGCGCAGTGCTTGGAATGTCATGGATGTGCAATGTAATTAAAGCTTCTAGGGTAAAATCTGTTGGTAGTTTAATTAAAGAGGGAATGCCGTTTCGTATTACAACTCGAACACCAGAACAAGAGTATCAGGTAGTATTCAAGAAATTAGAGTCGTTTGCCATTTCGGGAAGTAGGCTATATAGCTGTATTTTGCCATTTATGTGTGGACAATTTTATCTGTATCAAGAAAACTCATTAGGACAGGCAATAATTGGCATACTCAATATCATTTCTATTCCAAGTAACGGGAATGGAATTGTTGTTACACTTGATCGAAGTCATGATGGGATATTGACCCTGTTCAAAGTCGAGTACACTAAAGCTATTATGAAGGTGAGGCAAAGCAAAGATACTCTAAATGAGAAAAACTACCAGTGGCAACCATTCCACCTGCCATATTTAATGAAAGATCAGTATAAGCAGGTCATAGCTAAAATCGATCTTTTCGAAATTAGTAACGATAATATCGAGAAAGGGATAACGATTGTTACTGAAATATGTGAGAAGATAAGGCAAGCAGTGGATGAGGATAAGGTATCTTTCAAAAGCTCACTTGTGAAGGACATGCTCCTTGATCAAGTTGATAAAGTCATTGGTTCATTGAAACGATCTAATGTACAAGCTAAAGAGATAACCCAGCAGAAAGAAATTATGGAAAATGTTGCATTT
Source organism: Entomobrya nivalis (assembly GCA_034695485.1). Taxonomy (NCBI): domain Eukaryota; kingdom Metazoa; phylum Arthropoda; class Collembola; order Entomobryomorpha; family Entomobryidae; genus Entomobrya; species Entomobrya nivalis. The sequence continues at coordinate 5,417 of JAQFZH010000680.1, read as the reverse complement.
AAATATGGAATACAAATAAATTAGTCTTTAATATTGTTACTGTTAATGTATAATATGTAACTTTGATAATGAAAGCAAAATAAGACTCTTGGTTACAAGCATTAGTGTATTATTTTATATATATTTCTCGTGCCTAATAATTGTTCATCATATTACTAAATAAAAAGCTATAATATTTCCTCTCAAGCAAAGTTCATGAAATGAAAAACTGATTTTAATCAATTACACTGTAACTTTGCAATAATTTAGTAAAATTGGAATAACCTTTTTATGTTATGGGCCATTCGTATTTTTATTTAAATGCGATTTGATAATTAAATAATTTCTTCGTCGTTACGTATTTTTTTACACCTCTGGTCTCTAGCAACCTTCAAATTTTCTATTTCTTTCCTTTTAATCTCCTTAATTTTTAGAATCACTTCGCAAAATTGTATGCAATCGCAATTTGTTTTAAAAACTTGGTTGAGTGCGGACTAAGAAAGGCAAGGCATAACTTTATTACATCGGTGATGAATTTTTTAAAAATCGAAATCAATATTACATTATTATGCTGAATCAAGTTAGGAACATTATCTCAGATGAAATTGAGACATTAAAGGTGAACTAACAGTTCAATGCTCTTTGCATGCATTACATCTGAATTGATAACGTGAAAAAACACAATACTCGCAAGTACACAACATATATATCAATGTCTGGAATTAAATGTGTGAAATCGAAGATTTCCATTTTCCTTTGAAACAAACATAACATCAAGTAACGTAACGTAAAATAAAATGGAACATATTGATACTGAAAATGAAAGACCCAACATTCACTCGTTTTATGCCAAATTGACCCTTTCCATTTTACAAGTTGGTACATTAAGTTTCATGAATTAATATGTAATACTTATTGGAACAAGACAAACATGAAAATCTTTTATTTTAATGTTTTAGTCAGAAATATTTTTAATTTGAAAAATCCATGCATAAAAAAGTTAATATATTATCTAGTAATATTTATGTTTTGTATCAATCATAAAATAAATGAATAAATTAATGATAATGACACTAAATCTGATACAACTTATCAATAAAATAAAATTGTATAAAAACATTTCAATTTATCAATCTGGCTGGCTGTGAACAAGTGTTATGTAAAAATTATACTGTGGAGCTTGCTTTAGAAAATGAATTTAGTGACATTCCATATTTAAAGGAGCATCTGGACACATATTGCCTTTACAGCAACATTGTCCTTTAGTGCATGCCTGATTAGCAGGGATACATTGCTCATTGCCAGGAGGAACGCACATCTTAGACTTAGACAATGACAGATCAGCTTCCTTGTTGTTAAATGGTTGTGGTTGACCCATGCTTTCCTGTTTAAAAAATAATAGAGAAAATGAATATTTTGTTAATTAGTGTTCATATGTCGTAATAAAATTCGATTTGATAATTATGTAACTTTTGATTTCTGGTTCAACCAATAATCAACTTACCCCAATATTGAGTAGAACGATGAACGTCAATACAGCAATGGTAAAGGTGATGTAAAACTTAACCATTTTTCCTGTTTAGAGATAGGTTACTTCCTTCTTAAGAAAGATTTTATAACGACCAGGACACGTAGAATCTCGAAGTGTACTTTCTTTGAGACAAGGAGGATATGAAATGAGAGCTCAACAAACTTTTTCTTTTATACTCACCAATTTTGTGAGGTGGAATATTTTCTTATGTACTGCTTCTGGCACTATAAGGGTTGAGTGAGCTTACCCTGATTTTATATATTATTTCATTCTGGTCACAAAAAAATATAATATATATAACAAGATAAAATGTGAAAATAAAGAGTCTGACGGAGGGTTGACAGGTCAGTATGCAAATTCCCTATTCATCACCCAGCCACAAAAACAAAAAAGGTTTCTTCCTTCATTTTCCGTCCGGGTTTTATACATTAGAGTGTATACCTGCCGTGAATGAAAAAAGGAAATGCACATGCGATGCGATATATGCTTACCTCATACCAAGAAATCCGTGAGTGCAAGTGCAGTTCCTTATTTCATTCACGGCAGGTATACACTCTAATGTATAAAACCCGGACGGAAAATGAAGGAAGAAATCCTTTTTTGTTTTTGTGGCTGGGTGATGAATAGGAAATTTGCATACTGACCTGTCAACCCTCCGTCAGACTCTTTATTTTCACATTTTATCTGGTTATATATATTATATTTTTTGTGAGCAGAATGAAATAATATATAAAATCAGCGTAAACTCACTCAACCCATATAGTGGCAGAAGCTGTACAAGCTTGTATTTCATTGCATGTTTAAATCCCTTGCTTCGGTTTAAACCCTTTCTTAAATGTTTTCGGCTGTTGCTGAGAATCATGTGATGATATGGATGGAAGATTATCGTTAAACCCCTTAAAACAATTTTTTTGTGAACAGTTTTGCATGTAATACAACAACAACATACATATACCTACTCATCTTCACATGCATTCCACTTGGGAAAATACATTTTCCCATGTACGCATAAAAATATTTACTATCCGTATAGATATTTCGTATCAAGCTGCCTGATAAACTTTTTAAGGTGTACGTTAAGGAGCTTATATACATAAGTATATTAGAACTAAAGAGGTTCTTAAAATCAATGAATGTAAGATGCAACCTTACAACTAATCAACATTGTATACTAAATATGTAATTTACTTTGTCTATGAAGTGGAATATTTTACTGAAGATAAGCAATGTGCTTTCTTGTCAGGTGCAGATTACAAATGCACGTGGTCATTCTATCTATTCATAAAACGCTTGTGCATTGCTTCAACTAAAAATGTTAGCAATGCTACAGTATATCCACCAGAAAGAATCACAAACACTGCTGAAATGTTCCCCTCCATAGTTGTCACCTTTGTGATGCCATCATCTTCTTCATTTTCGTGTTCTTGGCGGCTATTTAATCCCATTTGTATAATCAATCGTGTCCACCAATCCATAATTCCAGAACTCTTAATGTAACTTAACCTTTTCAAAATCAATGCAGAAATCGTTCCTGACAGAGTGAAAGAGTTGTAACCTTTAAAGTAAGTTTCCTTTCCCAAATGAAGATTACCAAATTTTCGACTTATCCCTTTGCTTTCCCTTTTCATCTGTTTACATTTAGAATGGGGAAGTAAAAATGCAATTTTGTTGCATTTCCTAAACTCTCTTCTAATCAACTTGTTTTCCATCTCCCAAAACTTTGTATTTTGTTCTAAGCTAAACGTGTATTTTTCTACAGTCGTCAATCGATTTCCAGTGATCTTATAATGTGCAATGAATTCTCTGGTGACATTTTCCAGTATTTTGGACACAGATGGGTGTAATTTTGAATTTTTGTAAGCTAGCTCATCCTATGGTATCATAGCGTTAGGCATTAAAAGCATTACATTCCCAGAAGCATAAGAACGGACTTTAGTTGTGATACGAATTCCAGTCCCCAATTCTCTCATCCGAAAACGATAAAATTCAATTTTTAGCTCACTGGTATTCGTTTTAAGGAGTAGAAGGGGAGACATCGGAACTTCTAGAGTATATAGAAAAATTATTCTTTAAAACCTCTTCAAATGTTTCGTAGCTCAACGGCAATCTTGATTGGATCATTGGATTGAAAACAAGTAGTATTTTTCTAAGTAAATGCCGCAAAAAAATTTCGACTGTATCTACGGTCGACTGAAGGCAATTCCACTATAGTATACTGACCCATAATATTTACTCTTCAGTTAAGTCAATGAAATGAAAAACTGTTTTAATCAGTTAGATAACTGTGCAATAATTCAGTAAAACTGGAATACCATTTGTATGGCTATGCGGAACATACATTTTAGGTAATTGTCAATCAGCTTTTTAATTAGTCTTTGGTTCATTCATGGTTATATCATAGTTAACTTACCCCAATTGTTAGGTTAGGTAAAACAGCCGTATCTAGTCCTTATACAATATTGCGTTGGACAATGGCAGTCAGTAGAACAATTGTAAAGATGATGCTAAACTCGGTTTCCGCAATACTCGTCATTTCTGTCGTTTAATGAATCAACTTTGGATTCTTAGATGGTTGAAATGTAATTTATCATAATTTACGTAGAATCGTGTACGTATACGTATGTATCAAATAGAATAGAGCGTACATACCATTAAAAAGGTTATTTTTGAGCTATCAATGTAGCTGCATTGTTTAAAACTTTCCTATTATACTATGAAACTTTCTTTTTTATTACATTTACGTAGTACGATAACATGGATGTGTTGTGGAACCCTGAAGATGTACTGCATAACAGACATGTACGATTGTCTAAAAATATATGTATACATGAATACATATTCTCTCAAAGTTCAACACTATCATGCCATCATTGTCTTTAAGACGGTTATACCGCTTAAATTTTTATTTAACATTTAACCCACAAAGTGCATGAAAATAGGAATACGACAATAGGGCTTCATGTCATCAGGCACTTTTTTGTTGTTTGATAAGCATATCAGCCGTTCAACAAAGAACAAATTTAAAAAAATCTTGGTCGCATTACAAATAAATCCACCCAGCCAGATAAATTTAATCATTAAAATATACATTCTGTTTCAGCAGTAAATACCTAAAATACCTACATTATTTAAATTTGATGCGAACAAATGAGTAAATATTTCCGTGGATCTTTGTTTTGTAATATGATCACAAATTCTGGAATAACCTTAATATTAACAATATATTTTGAATCGACCATTTAAGTTGACGCAAAGCAGGATGACAACTTAAATCCAATTAGCTTGTCACAAAACCCTGGGCAAATAATCGTTGCTCAAAAGCTTCTCGAATTGTAATATCGCCAAGGAAACTTTTAGTAGTCTTTTCACTGACGCAAGATTGACAGGCAATATTGTAAAATGCAAAATAGTATGTCTTTTTTGTTCTGAGTTTAAAACTTTTTGCATAGGTGCATTTCAAAGACATCAGTTGGTGTCAGTTTCAATGAAAGTTTTTAGATCCAGAGTATTACCATCACAAAAAAGTGCCCACGAGCGACTCCCTGTAGTTTTTCTATGACGCAAATTGCAAACAAATGCTTTTTAAGTTTAGGTATATGATAAACGTAAGATTTTATTAACGACTGCTTTATAATACTATTTTTCCTTCGTTGTCATTTAAGTTTTGCCATTCCTCCAGTGCACATTTACATATTGCTGCTAATGTTATTACTGTGTGAGGCATCGGTAGTATAAGTATAACCAAATTAACCTTATTTTCCTACTCTAATATTTCGCATGCTTGTACAATGTCAAGTAGATACATTGGAAAATTTCGACTTTAATTAGGGATTGCATAAATTTAACCACTATTTTTACTAACTTACCGTTAGAGATCGCATTAAAATCCAATCCGTCAGGTATACAA
>JAQFZH010000679.1:0-28854 GCA_034695485.1 Entomobrya nivalis | reverse complement strand
AAAATGATAATCTCAAGCGAAATTTATCATGAACTTCAAAAGTCGAAGTGGGGGCGGAAAATTTGTGTATATTTTTATGTATGCATGAGTATTTGATTTGCTGTATAATATGTACATATTCATGTCCAGAAGAAGTGTGCGTTGTTACAATTCCCTTCACTACAGCCACCACCACCGGCATTTCTAGTAAATAAATAGTAAATACATTAATATCGGCAAGAGGAGCACTCACTAAAGCAATTTTTCCCAGGCTGTTCTCAGCCAACAGGAAATAGTATTCCTGTCCTTCTCCGTTGCTTTTTATACCATCGTTATGATATAATATAAAAAAATGTACACAAAAGTGGTGGTAGTAGTTTGAGGGGTGGTGGTGGTTGTGAGTGATGCATGCATAATATAGCGAAATACCTTTGTCTTACGAGACGATGAATTACACTCTCTCTCACAATTCCCCACTGACTCAGTTTTCCACGGTAAAGCGAGAAGAAACAAGACACACGCATGTAACAAAAGTTGACTTAGAGATAAACCGACAACAACGACGAAGAACAAAACAATCATCATAACACTTAGCTTCCTCCTCTCATTTTCTTGTTCATTAATCAGCAACAAAACAGGGAGCACTTTCTAGCATTTCTTAAGAAAATTTATCCGGAGAAGAGGTAAAAAAAGTATGCACATGTATATGTAATATATTTTTTATACTTCTTGTATTCATTACATTGCCCATTGTTGTTCATATATGCAACTTTATCGTCAATTCCAGCAACAGCAAACAACCGACCTTCCGCTCTAATCAACCGTCAACGATTTTACATTTTTCTTAGGCAGTTTGTGAGGTTCCCACCGTTTTTTATTCTGCCACGCATAATTTTGCAATCTGGATAAGAATCTCAATCATGTCATGTTTCTTAGACTATATGTTGTTCGAAAAACTGTTCATCCGGTGAACTGGTGGACAAGGTGATGGTTGTTGGTGGGCTTCATACAATTTTCTTATAATGCTGGACTACTGCTGGACTGGTACTCTTACAAAAATTTGTCTGAAAACTCGTCTGATTACTTTTTACCTGTGCATATTTGCATACTCAAGCTACATTTATAATCTATAGTGAATTTTGCGCTTAAAGGAATATGCAATGCATCAATAGCGCATCTTATATGCAATGAGGTGTAAACCTGCATAAAAAATCTAAGCAATGTAGAACTATTAGGCAGAGAAAAAAAAACGATTGACTTAAATTAGCCAGTATAAAGTGAACAGTAACACTACTGCTCTGGCTAGTTTTGTGTGGAGGAGGAGATTTTTTTTGGTGGAAAGGAAGCGTTTTTGTATATTTTGTACCTGTTGTAGGGAATGTATCTACTTTGTAGAGAATGTTGTTGTATATTTCAAGTCAACTTTACATTACATACATATTTATAATCAGGAGAATTAGTTTGTCGTCCTCTCGTCATCGTCGTGAGCGAGTGTTGTTTTTTTGGACCAGTGACCGGAAACCACATACCCGTCTAATGTATTCCTCATTCATGCATGTAGTAAAAGTAATATGTTGAGCTGTTTGACTATCTATTTTATAGGGAAGCGTATTAGAATCCACCACTGCCACATTTTTTACAGCTCGTTACGTATTACATATTATCATTACACGCTGGGATGATGTTTTTTTCGCTTGCTGCTGCTCACTTGACTATTTTAGTTTGGTTCACGCTGTTAGCTTCATTTTTGTCGTATGAAAGAAGTCCAAATGGACGACGAGATGCAGTATGCGTTATAGTGAATTTTATATATTTAGGGTAGTTTTAAGACAATATTCATTTTTATTACGTGAAGTATTAGCATTATATCTTGGTATTAACAATCTGGAAATATATGTATGGATAGGGCAGAGAATGTGGTGTGTTGGTGGTGGTAATGTAGCTCCAGGGAAGATTTCAATTCCAGTATCACGATAAATTGTTGAGAAAAATAGCGTGCTATGTGCAAGTTACGTAATAATGTATAAGCATAGTGGGCTATGTAAGAATAATTTGAAAGCTATGTTATCTACGTAATTCTGGAATCAGAGATTTTTTGCTGCTGTAGCGTTTTAGTTGGAAAAGATTGGCAAGCTTGCCATCATCATCGCGAATGATCATCGTCGCATCACATCACCATCCAATTTTTTCGGCTTTTGAATATCCGGTCTCTCATATTGTCATCATAGCTTTGTATTTTAAACGAGACACGGCTTCACCACCACTTCTACTCTTTTATATTTTCTTGCATGATGATATTTTTGCTTAAAAGATTTAAAACACGAGAAGAATGTTCAGATAAAAAAGTTTGGGTGTTTTTATTGTGTAGGAGAGTATGGATGAATGTATCAGTAAGCAAAGCATTTCAACTAATCCATCGTTTTTTTTCTTCTCTTCTTTTCCATCATTTTCTCGTCATCAGTCTCATCTCGGCAAGAAGTAAAAAAATTGTCCTCCATTTTCTGGCTGTATGTAAGTAATGGGAAAATGACTTGCTAGCTTGTTTCTGCACTCATCATAATTCTTTTTTGGGATAAATGACACGGCATGTCTTGGTAATGTACGTGATGTGTCCAGTGTTCACTATGCAATCCAGTATTACGTATTGCGTACAAACTGGAGACTTAAAGAAAATCTCAACGAAGAATGATTTCAAAATGTAATTTAAATAGTTAATAATTCGACAAATTCTTTAAATAGGGATAATTATTGATGATAAGCTGACAATCTCTATAAATTATCAGTGTCCCCAATTCCCAATATAAACTAAACTGATAGACATGAAACTTTAAGAAAGGCCATATTAAATTCATCAGTACGCTTTACTGATAACCAAATCATTTTCAGAATATTTTTGGAAAATATGTACATACATTTATAAGACGTGAGAACCTATTTGGTTTTTGTGGGTAATCATCGAAAAAAAACGAAGCAATAACACATTGTCATGAATGAGCTTTATTATTTTGCTACTCATCACATTCACACATCCTTTTACAGTTCAAAAAGTGTAGTATCTCTTGAAGAGAAGCAAAAGCGAACAAATACATACACATTACATGAATTGCACACGGCCTGGCCTTAATTTTTTCCTTATAAAAAGTGTTTTGCGATGATGATATATTCACTCAAGAGATCGATCGATGCTGATGTGATCTGATGATGTATCTTGTATCACGACCATGTTGGTACAACAAAAATCAAATGATTGTGTTGATAATGATGATGACGATGATGATGATGGCGGTGTGGTGGTGGTGAGCTGATGATGACACATCACATTAACAAACACTAGTGCATCCACACACATTCCCTCACTACATTTTTATATGTACAAATTTTACTTGATCTAGCAAATCCACAGTTTTCACACCAATTTCCAATTCCCTTGACTTCTTTATGTTGGCAAAAATACTTTATTTTTTTCAAGTAAAAATAGATGCGATATATATATTTCTTTACTCATCATTATCTTGCACATCATTATAGTTTTCTCATTCTTCTGTTGATCACATCACAAAACAGTACATCACATCATCACCATACATATATTATATTACCATTGTCATTATTATCATTATCCGCGTCTTGTGAGAGATGATGATGAGATGATTTGTGATGATGTGTATGTGATAATGATGAGATGACTTTTGATTTGATTTGATCTGCTACTGACTTTACTGAACTGATCGTGGGAAAAGTTTTCTTTTTAGATTTAAAATGCTAACCATTTTTTTCTGCTGAATATGTCTGAAAAAAAATCGATAGATATACATATATACATGTACAAATTTGAGGTAGTAAAAAAAGATGTTTTTCATTCATTATTGCATTACCTACTTACAGAAATATCATGTATGCAAGTTTGGCTCCACTCTTCTTCCTTAATTTTCATTCTTTTTATTGTCCTTCTTCGAAAAAATCTATTGATACGCCGATAATATGTATATGATATATATATACAGCGTTCTGTTCTCTTTTTTGGTACATTTTTATCAGTTCTGATCAAATCAAACCAGCGTCAATCGATTCACCGTGAAAATTCACAATTGACTCATTTTCATTCATTCATTGTGATAAACTTAACTTTATTATATGGCTTAGCTCTCTATTCTATATCAAGCAAGTATATAAGTTTACTTTACAATAAAATTCTACTAAAACGGAATACTGTACAGGAAGAATCCGTTGGAAAAAGATAAAATCAGTGGTTTTTTTAACACTGAATTTATTTTCATGTCTCTTGCCTTAAAAATCCCAAGAAGGCAGTTTTACAGGAAAACGAATTACCAAGAATGCTGCATAAATTGAAATGAAATGCTGTGGGTATACTTTATTTATGGAATGAAACTAGCAAAAAGCGACAGATGATGAGCAAAAGCATTGTTTTAGTCCATTCGGATTATATAAAAGTGGAAGAATAAAGAAATCAAAATATGCAACTTTTTACAATTTACTGAATGAAGCTTCTCCTTTTTATCCTACCGAGAATCAAGAATATACGCTCTTCATTAAAAATGTACTACAGTGAAACAGTGTTTCGCGGACTTTTTGGATTAAATTTTAAGAATGGACCTTCATTCGTCACTATAAAAGTAGACACCAGACTGTTTCATTCTTTTTTTTCTTGGCTTCTAGAATTGAATGAGTCAGCAAAATTTGGAAGGAGACTAGCCGTGTCGTGGGGGTAGTAGTAAGAAAAGAATGAAGCCCATCAAATATTTCAAAAATATCTGTAAAATCTCTACTTTTTTGGATATATGTACATCCATCGCATTTTATTAACAAGTAAAATGTTGATGGTGAAGTTAAAATGCACTTGTTCACTGGTGGAGATGTAATGGCCACCCGGACGAAAAACTAAGTAGGTATATTACGTATATGTTTCATTTGTTAAAAGGAATATATAGATAGACGGCATTCTTCAGAGCATATATTATCATTTTATATAATGTATGCAGTTTATTGCAGCTCATGGTACAAATAATAATATTACATACACATATTTCAATGCACATTTTAGATCCACAATTCACATCATCATCATGACTTCCGGTTTTGCGTACATGTCTTCTAGCAAAGTTGCTCGATGTATGGATACATTTTAAAACGTGTTTGCTTGCACGCAGCAAGTTTCTGTTCATCTCATTTTGAATGAAGGGTTGCTTTGTAGTTTTGGCTGTTTACAAAAGAGCTTATTTTCCAGTGTCCACTTTTTGTGTAGTAACACCACTGCCGCCGCAACAAAAAACACAAACCACATCACATATACATTTATGAAATTGCTGCAGTTACAAAAAATCTTTTGTCCCGTGCTCTTCCCACACATAAACAAAGAAAAATGTGATTTCCTTCTTGGCATATTTGTAATCACATTGAAAATAGGGATAATTATTTGTAGAATCTTAAGAAAATTTAGAATGCGATACAGTATACCAACATTGCAAATTCAGAAGCATTTTTTGAACAGTTCTGTAACTGTAACTTAAGATGAGAGGAAAATGGCAAAGGCCAAAAATCTGTACATACAACTTAATTTTGGTAATCTGTACAACAGTAATATAGAAATTATTTATTGTTATCATTACCCTGATAATCATCCCCAACATAATCATGATGAAAGAACAGAGACAAGTTTTTTGGGCCCCATTTGTATGCTAAAGCACACTCATTTTTTTTTTCTTTCTCATCAACTCTCTGGAGATTTTCCAGCCAGGGAGAGACTTTAATAATGTGAAGGGTTAAAACCAGCAAAAATCTCTGCTTTGCTTTCAACAAAGTATATATTAAAATATATTATGTAGTGGAAGAACCCTTTAAAATTAAAACATATTTCTCTTTTTTTTTCCTCTTTCGTCTCAGAGCAACTCTGGGAATTTGTCATTTGTCATATTTTTGGTACTGGCTTGTGCTACGATGAAGGCTTATTATTAAAAGCCCCATTTTCTTTCATCTCATCTCTCTCTTTTTTTGTCTCTTGTGTTGTTCCAACCATGTCCATATCACAGAGAGAGAGAGAGAGAGAGAGAGAGCGAGAGACAACAGAAAAAGCCAAGCCAGTTTACTACTACTCTCCATAAGATAGCAAGAGAGAGAAGGAGCAATCCATTATGAAGCTTTTAATCCACCACCACCATCATCTTCATAAGTAAACCTTGTTTTGTAATATCACGCGCTGATGATCAACTCTCTCATCTTCATCTCATTTTTGGCCAAGGAAAAAAAATGAAGAAAGCATTTTAGATTAGAAACATTTACTCTGTTACCAAAAATGCTAATATGTTAACAACACGGGTTCTTATCATCTCGTTCTTTGTTCTTCGCAACTTTACACAGCATCCCATATAACACATACCCATTTTGCTCTTTTTATTCAAGAGAGAGGTGACTTATTGACTCTTTCATCATCATGGTATATATTATGTCTTGTTGCCTCTCTCTTCTAAGCCTTCTTGTTTCTAATTTTCTCTCTCGCTGGAATACTCGCAAAGGAACAAAACTTAATGGAATGTTATCTAATATTCTGGTAATGTTCCTTTGCCTCTCGTCTTTCCACTTGTTCGTGTTACACATGATTATTACAATCATCATCATCATCATCAGCAGTAGCATGATCATCATTATTATTTTAAAGGAATAGCAAAAAGATGAGAGGGAAAATAAAAGCGAAGGCCTCGTCCTTGTTCTTTACTTAAAGTTATTATTTTCATTTCGTGAATCCACAAAGGAGTCACTTAACTTATTTGCTGTTGGCATTTTCATCTTAAAGGTTGGTGCATGTAATGTGTACAAAGATATAATATACTCAGGTAAAAACAGTTAAAATTTTCGGTGGAATAGCGAAATAAAGAGGCAGGGAAAAGAGGATGATGGGAATGTGCTTTGCTAATAATAAATCAGTTTTTTTCTTCGTTATTGTGAACTGCTGTTGGTGGTGGTGATACGATGGTGGTGGTGGCTGAGAGCGGTTTTCTTGTCTGTGTGGTCATCATCACCATCATCGTCGTCTCCTTCACCACCGCCACTATTTTTCCATATGGCACACAACAACCAAAATAGAGCCCCCACCATTACAGTAGACTATTTTACAGTTTTAGTGGTGTTGTTTTATGTTGAAGTAAGTATTCCCAAATCGAATTTAGGATTCTCAAGAAGAACGCCTTACAGAGGCACTCCACCACCACCACCGTTTTTGCTAATATCCTGAAAGTGATGACATGTCATCATCAAAGTAATTTACAGCTTTTGCATCTCCTCCTATCTTCGCGTGTAGTTTTTGGAGTATATGGATTTTTTATGCATTTACTTTACCAACCACATACATATATGCAGATCTAAAGGAATTTTTTTTACAAGACAAACCATATTGGTCCATTGGACATTCGTTTTTCTTGTGCAATATCTTGTCAGATTTTTGGTAAAGATAAGTGAAGTTTATGATGCACCTGAAATTCTGTTTAATGACAAGGTTCATATTTTCCAAAAGATGTGTCCACCATGCAAATTATTAATTTTTATGGTTCATTTGTTATTTTTATGACAATAATTTCCCTTGCAAAAATACAAATTAAAATGCTAATATTTTTTTCGCAGCAATACCTAATAATAATAGTCTTTACAATCAAAATTTATTCAAGACTTTAGGATTTATTGGCAAAATTGGCAGTTTTAAACTAATGAGGATTTAATGCATGACACATTTATGAACTTGCAAAATTTATTTACAATTTACATCTCAAATATGTATAAATCAAAACTATAATTATGAATTGTGAAATAAATTAAAAAATTGTATTTACACAGGTGTATGCAAAAAATAATAATTAGTATTTTTAGGTCGTTCACATACAGATTTAAAATTAAGAAGGCTGATAATGAGGAAGAAAACTGTTGTTGTTGTAGTTAGTGCAGAAATATATATATTTTTTGAAATGATTTATCTTTTTAATATTCATACAGCACAATGTACCTTATTATGTAGATTATGGCTTGTACTCTCTTAATGATCGGCGTACCCCTGTGTTTTAGTATCCATTTCTTCTAAATATACAGCCGAAGAAAAAAAGGGAGGTAGTAAAACACGGTCGTAAAATATTTGTTGCATATTACGATTTTCACAACACACGATGATGCTAATGTCTAGTTGGTGTGAATACATGTGTCCAAGTGTGAAAATACGACATGCTTTCTTCAAATACCGTATATTTTTGGTGCTATATGTAAAATGAGAATAGTAAGGAATTGTGCAAAAAAAGAAGTTATTATTATAGATTTTGGCTACAGATACAGGTAATAAGAATCATATAATAAAAAGTGGGAGTTTGCTGGAATTTGACGTGTGCAGAAGAAGATGGCATTCCTGTACTTGTCCTCACCGTTACGCGCACACACAAAATTGTAAACCTTCTATGAGAAATGAGTATGTCCGTTGTGTTCGTTCCTCTATCTTCATCATTCCTTCATTTTGATTCTCTCTTGCTACGCTGTCGTTTTTCTCATATAAAATGAGATGCAATGTAGTGGAAGCAATCTCCCCTCTCTCGGCTTTTTTCAGCCTGCCCATACCACACGACGATATACTTTTAGCAATGCTCATTTTGGGGCATTGTGAGACCTAACCACTTAAACAGCATAATATTTTCTCATATGAATTCTCTCTCGAGAATATAATGGCTAATAATACGCATAAGAAGTAGAAATAATAAAAAGAAACCGTGACAAATTTGTGAGCAAACTCATCTTCATTTTTTTTATTTCTTATTTCGCCTTGTGTAAAGATTACGATGATGGCCTGTGGCAAAATGAAGTGGGTAATATATTTCCTTTGATAAATACACGCAGCAGACAAGTCGTACCTTTAAGTTTGAAATTATATTATGTTGAATTGAATGCATGCAAGTAGCTAAGCATATTGTCGTCACCGTCGTCATCTTACTACCACCAAGTGAGGGCGAAGGACCTCATGAAAAAAAGATGAAATGATGATTATGATGAGCTTCGCCACATGATTACGGTTATCATGAGCAAAGATCACAAGAAGCGTGCCTCAACCCATTTCCACGGTGTAATGTAATGTGTACAATTTGAAATTGTTGAAATGCGTAATATAAAGTAATGGACAAGCTCAACACATCATCAAGAAGTTAAGTCAGCAGCAGCTCACAGTAAGATGCTCATTTCGGTGTATGGGGCTGATGATGATGATGAGCTTGATCAGATATTTGTCCGTGTGTGGACGTACGTATGCAAGTAAAGTGTAAAGCGACGATGTCGTGACAGATGGTCATTATCTGCTAGAGTAGACTTGGCTTTATAAAACCATTAAATCCACCGAAAATCTGCTTCTGCCTTTCTTCACGTTTCACTGGATCACATTTTATTATGCCGCACGATAACAGGCAATTATTGCCACGATAAAATATACTCAAGTAATAAAGTTGTACAAATGAATCCAATGAGTCGACCGACACACAACACAAGAGCACAAGGGAGCATGTAAGCGTCGATCTTGCACTCAAGTCACTTATTTTGCGACATTTGTCATACGTCATCTCATCATTATCCGGAAACACCATTATCATTAGATACAAATCAAGTCTTCATTTTTAACGTTTAAAACCATTTAACTTTGCTTTATATAAGAAAGTAAATAAGAGCTTAATTAGAAGAGTAGTCTGAAGCCTGAGGACAATGACCACGTTCCATATTCCCTTTTATGATTATTTTTTTTGCACAAGAGAAAAAAAACAGTTCCAGCCAGGTGCATCTCTACTACACATTGCAATGGCACGGTCCAGTAAATCCGTATGATCATCACCACTGCTTCTGCGTCTGATAGTGATGGCAATGATCATGGAAACCTAGTTATTTCCGCAGTGATGCCTTTAGATGGATGGATGGCTGACTACAGACCATAGACTCATCCGACTCATCGTCATCATCATCAACATCATCATCACGAGCTGTGGGTGCCGGTGTGCTGCGCGCAGTAGCAAATATAGGCATGAAATTTTGACTGTCAAGGCCAAACAGAAGAACATTCTAAAAAATCATTGCATCCCCCAAAAAAATATACTTTAAATTTACGGTTGACATCGTCTCTATTACTAGAAATATAATAATAATATGAAGAAAAAAAACGAAAGATCATCATCCTACCATACCATCATTTTCTTCTTGTCACCGTTCCATCTGACCGATTAGGTAGTAAAAAATAGCATCTCTTGCAAATATAATTTGTACTCAGAGATCTTTCAAAAGAAAAAAATATGTTTGTGCATAATATGATCTTTATCTGATGGGTTTACTCATATTTTTTAATCGTTTTTGCCATTTTCTACTTTGTTAGCAAAATGTTACCAGTAATGTACCTGCTTGTTTTTTAAATGGATTTGTTGTAATATAGGTAGGAATACAAGCATATCATCATTTTCTTATCATGATGATATCATAATAGTTTCCATTTGAGTTCATTTTTTTCTCACTGATATGATGCATTGACTGATGTTCTTTTACATGAACTTGTTCTACTAACTTTCTCCACTGGTTCGTTCCTGGATACTATGGAATGAAATGGAACATGTTGTTCACAGTTTGACGCTCTGTCGATCGACCATGGATGGATGACTTGTGTTAATAACAACCAACATGGTAATATTACACAGTGGTTTGGTTTGTTAGAGCTGCCGAAAAAATATATCCATCATACTTCATCCTTTACTACTTCTTTTTTTCGTCCTTTTTTATTACATAACATGGAAATCATATACATGAAAATTACACGTCTTAAATATTACACGGACCATGTAAAAAAATACTCTGTCTGTTTGTGTGTAACGATGTATTCTGGAGTACATCGATGATGGGTGTACTCACTCAACCCTAATTTTTTTAGAGGCTTTCGGTGTATCACTGCACATTATTGCATCACCAGTTGCTTCTTTCGCACCGTATCATCATAAATAATAATCATAATCGTACACAAAAATACGCATATCAGCTATCATCGTTTATTCACCCTGACTATTCTGCAGATTTTTTTTTGCGGGGCATAAACTATATTATGGGCTGTACTTCAAAATGCAGAAAAATGGAAAATCAGCAAAAGATTTTCTTTTTGGTTGTGTTTGTGATTGTTATTGCATAACGATGCATTAATACTTAATAATCCATCTTATTTCCCTTTCCATCCATTTTCTATTCTAAGGTAGCCAAGTGTATCGTTGTCACTGTCGTTCTCATCGTCACTGTCAAGGCCGTTGCTCACCAAAATGTTTTGTTGTGTGTGTGTTTTTGTATAACTTGTACATTTTAGAATTCACCATCATTCAGTCACTCACAATAATTTTTGAATAAGTGACAAGCCATGCATGCATGCATATATCCCTTCATGTGTGTGATGATGATGCACTAGTAATAATAATCACTTCACTCTACATTCTCACTACCTTTACCAACCAAAACATTCACATAGAGAGAAGATGACGATGACATGTTGTGGTGTTAGTGTTTGGTACGTTGACACAAAATCAGTGATGCATTAGTTTCCTTGTCACGCTGTACTGATTTGTGTGCGTACTGTATAATATATATATATTTTATACGTAACGTAACAGTATAAACTTAAAATAGTCAAAAAACGCCGAAATGTGTAAATCTATATATTACAAAAGAAGGATGGATATATGTAACAAGTCCTGTTCATTTTTAAAATGCCAATTATCGCCAGAGTTTGCATATTTGCAATGTTAAATTGTGCGCATAATTTATGCAAGGTGTGAACACACGAATCACACTAGGATTAAATCATGAACCGTTGTTGGTTATTGACCGACCAGGGCGAAAAATGGTTATATTGAAAAAACTCCAGCCCAGAGCACATTAATAAAATGTGATATATTACGCTTCATTCTGTATTGCTTGCCATGTCACGAAAGACAATAACGGTGAAAATGACACTCGTGCTGCTTTTTTAGAACGCCAAGTCTCTGTGCAAAACAGTTTATATATGGCGTGTTATACTCCGATCCGACATTCAACGGTGTGGTACATATGATGATATGATGACCAAAGAATAAAATGAATGAATAGATTATAATGGAATATGGAATGCACAAGGTGGTGGTGGTGATATATGCAGCGATGGATAAAACGACGTTGTGAACATCATCATTGCCGTTTCTGATGGATAAAAATTTATCCTTCAAGAATACGATGAAGTGTACAATGTATTATTATGATTAGAATATTACATTGTTGCAGCTTAGTTTGTTGAGTGGAAAAGAGAGAAGTTTAGTTTTGTTGTGTGGTATGCATATAAGTATATAGAGTTGTGATTGTTGTAGTTAGAAAATGAAGAGTCGACGGTCTTGTTGCCATTTCACGGTTCCATGAGTTTCATCATCCTCGGATAAAAGCTTTTCCTTTCTTGTAAAATACATTGAAAGAGAGAGAGAGAGAGAAAGAGCCAACAAACTAAACAACGCGCAAAGCGCTCCTCACTTCTCTACAAACTCCTATTCTCTGTTAACTATCAAGTCAAAAAGCAAACTTGCTCTCTTGATGATGAAAATAATAATGATGATGATGAGCATATCATCATCATCAACAATGTTGCATAACGTAGCGTCGTAAGGCACAAGACACAAAAAAAAAGTTTTTTCCTCCTGTCTGTTCTCTATGCATACATGTTATGTTACCCCGTTCATTGTGTCTCAGTAATAATAATAGCATACTTTGCCATATCTCTCTCTTCTCCTTTAGAATTCACTTAAAACCGAAAAAATCTAATTCAGAAAAAAATGCGAGAATATTTTTCTTTGTGTAAAGAAGCATAAGATATTGTCATCATTAGCATTGTGAAGTAATATTAGTAATATCACGGTTAGTTTTTTTATATTATATTATTGTTAGGATTTTTTTCTTCTCTTTTTTTAAAAGTAAGAAGAATGAAGAATGTGAAATGCACGTGGGTGGAAAAAATCTACTTTACAGTGAAGAATGTATTCTCCAAAAAAGATGCCAAGTAGAAAAGAAGACAAAAAGGCTATATTACACGTATTTCTTACTTTTTGGAAAAAAGAGAGATGATGATGATGTTGGAGTTGGAGCGTAAGGTCTCTTGGGAGTTTAAATTTTTTTGTCCAAAGAAGTCAAGCTTGAGAATAAAGAAAGAGTAAAGCTTTGCAGAGCAGATGATATCTTATTTTTCACTTGTGACTTGGCATTAGCTGGAGTGAGTTTGTCTGGAAAAAAGGTGGTGTATTAATGAAATGCGGAAGATGAGAAAAGAGAAGAGGACGACAACGACACACATACATGCATACATACTAGGCAATATATAACACTGAGCTGGAAAAAAGTGCAGATGAATATAGTAAAATGGAAAGAAGAAGAATGAGTGAGATCAGTAGTGTTAAATTATGACAAAAGTCTTACTATACTTGGTATATATTTAAGTAATGATGAGATGACAATAATATGTTATGTAGATAGATATGGTCTCCTCCTTTCATATTTCATGCATACCGACCATCAAGAATATAAGTTTTACTATTTGTATAAACTGCTCACTCAATGAATAATGATGATGCTTCTAACTACAACAATAAATGAATGAATAAAAGCTGAATGACTTTTTATAGAGTTCCTGAAAAATATACATGTTATAAGGGACCAACACCTTTTAAAAGTCGATATACATAAATAATGGGGAATGAATGAAGTCAAAAAATGTTATATATTTTTTTGGTTTACTGACTTGACTGATACAGAGAACGGTGAGGAGTTCTATGAAGGGATAGCGATGAGACTTGTAAAGGACATGTACAAAATACATTAAATTATACATGAATGGCTATATATTGGATTTGTTAAATCGGTCCTTTTAAATGACTCTTCTCTTTTCTACCGTCATGGTGTTGTGTGCATTGTTAAAACGCGACAGAGTTCATTGAAGGTGTAATAAGCAGAAAGAAAGTGGTCCCCCTTATATATTGCTTTTGCGTCTCTTTTTCCCTTATAATCAAGCATGCTTTACTGATGATGTTGATGATGATGGTAAATAATAATGACCCTTGCAGACTGAAAAGGCGACAATTGACGTGGTGTCTGGAAAATATATGTATTTATTACTACGAACTATACGAGGTCCTGTCCTCCATGAAAATAAAAAAGTAGTACCTTTTTCCAATGGATATTTAAGAGAGTGTATGCATACATACCTGTGTGAGCAAAAAGAGTGTATAAAATTCAATGTGGATGGACACACAAAGTTATTATCGACTGATCCTTTTTGCTGCTGCTATGTACTATGCCTATAAACGGTTGGCTTTTGTGTTTCGTTGATTATTACGAAAAAAGGGTCGGAGGAAGAAGATGAGCAACATATTTTGCAGCTTAGACCATTTCAGAGGTAAAAAGGAATTACTATAGTTTGTTCGGTTAAGGATGACTTTTGCTACTGCAACTCTAAATCTCTTGTTCGGTTTTCTGTTGTTGTTTTTGCTTTTGTTTGTTTGGCTGCTTCTCTCTCAAAATCCTATTGCCATTGTCATCATGATCACCATCACCATCATGTAGTTTCTGTTTGGCTCACACACTGACAGACTTAAGCAGAGATTGCATTTTGGAAAACAGCAATATTAGCATCAACGGTAATGGTAAATGAAAAAGTTTTATCTGTGAGGTTTGCAGTTGAGCTCTTTGTTGAGAGGAGATGATCTCTGGTTTGGTCTGGAGTGGTGCTGTAAACGATAATCAATGAATGAAAATGAAGTACCATGGTTTAACTGCTTTTTGATGTTCTGCTCTTTTGGGTGGTGGTGTTTCCCATTGTTGATTTTTTTTGGGATTGTTCTATTATCTGTACTCGTACTCCACTCCTGCCTCAGTTTTGACCCTTGAGTAATGTTCTTAATGTGATTATCGGTGACTGTGAAAATCCGAGTGTACACTTTGGATATTGAGACATCACTGCATTTCTATTTTTTGGTAAATTGTCATCATCTGCTACTACTGCGGCACTATATTTCATTGTTGGCCAAATGTAAGAGAAATACGTAGTATTGTAATTGCATTGCTTTTGCCACCCTCGCAATTTGGAGAACAAAAGACGAAAAAAATGTAACCAGTATGTTTATGGAATTCATTGTTGAATTCCACGTTTTTATGTATTCACACATTGATTTTTTTAAACAATGAGAAAATAACTCGGTATTCTCAGACGTCAGAAAATGTTCAGTTTATATTTTTTGAGAACAAGGTAAAGAACGGATGTGGTTTCATATTGGGAATTTATTGGATAAAAAAGAACACATACGTATAAATGTACCTGTCATCAAAAAATAAGTGCGCTCTCTGCTGTTTTCTTTGCCGCAGTATCAAATACTTTTAAACAAGAATTCAATTGATTCTCTCAACAATCTACAAGATATCAAAAAGTAATGCATAGAATGTATCTTGGGAAAACAATGGGAATTTAAATCTTGTAAAATCACAGACAGATACCAATAATGGCACCGCATCATCATCACCACTGCCACCAAACATTTTCATTCATATATTTTTTTCAAAGAAAAACTTGCTATATTCATTTCATCTTTTGCCTCTCATTTTGCTGTGTACACGGAGGTGGAGAAGAAAACGAAAGGAAGCGATGGAGACTTTTTGAATGAAACAAAATACCAAAATCTGAAATTCAATATATGCAGCAAGAATGAAATGTCCATCCTCTTGCTCTCCTCTGCATCGTGTCCGTGTGAATATAAAAAAATCTCGTCAATCTTTGTCTTCTTTTTTCTTGTGTGTGGACAACTTCTCTCCTTACCCATTGCCCTTGAATTATAGATGGACACACAAAAAAGTCAAGAAAGAATCACGACACGACAAAAGTTGCGGATAAAGTATCATTTTTTACTTCTCTTCTAAATCTGGAGGTTGCTTGCGACGATGATGATGATGACATGCAATGTCCAGTAGCATTATAATCATTTAAAATCAGATAAAGTTATGTATGTATAGAGCACACGTGTATCTCGTAATATTTGTCATAAAAGCCTACATGCTTCTTATCCAACTCAAATCTCTACTTCATCTGTGTAAACTGGAAATGTCATCAAAATGATTTTTTCCTTCATGTTATCCCTTCATTGTTCAATATAAATGCATTGGGTACAAGAACCAGGAGTATTACAGCATTGATTTATATGATGATTATGTTGACATAATGTAAACTGATGTGATGATACATAACTTTTCAACAGATTTATTTTTCAGCATCAGCCCTTGGTGTACTAATAAAAATGATAGAGAGAATAGCAAAGTAGTAATGTAACTAATACGAGCCGACAAATATGTGAAATGCATTTTTTTCTGACTTGTGTATCTTTTTTAACACAAGTCCACACCGTCATCATCACAATCATCGTCTTTGCTTAATGCATTTGCTCACTGCTGTGTGCTCTTCTCTGGCTCTCTTCGCTTCCTTTTTGGTTGTCGGATTCATTCTCAACTCAACATATCGTCAACAAAAACATGATCATAAAGTCATCAGAAATATGTGTAATGTCACAAGTACATAAAAAATGGGTGCTCATATAACTCATATAAAGTCATCAAAAAGAGCGTGTATACTTTGAGTATATGGAAGCATAGTAGGTTATAGGTTTTTGGAGTTGCCGGATGGATGGTTTAGGGAGCAGCATGCATTTTTCTGGTGACTACAGGCCTGGTCTTCCCTGTAAAAGTGTGTAAAAGGCAGGCTTTCGAGTGGAAAAGGGTGGAGTCACTCTTTCTCTCCCTTATTGCTTATGTGCCTCTCCGTGTCTTTTGCTGTTGAGCTGGTGCTGTTGCGAGAGCTCCTCACTCACACACAAAAAAACGAGTAGTATTACTACTACATAGTAATCATCATGATAATAACAATACTATAGAGAAGTTTGCCGGGGAGAAGAAACAAGAGCAAAATGCACCGTGTGTGTGTGTCTGTGTATTTATCATGGCTGTATGAGTAGCAGCATGAATGTTGTCTCTTCTCTTCCTTCAATTTCGTAGTAGTTTGTGTTTTTGTATCGTAAAAAAGGAAAAGAGCATTACTTTCCATTCCAAATTTCACTCCAACACATCAACTCACTCAAAAAAGAGAGGCAGCAGAGGCAAAAGGCTCTGAGCCATTCTAAAAAGTAGGGACTACACACGAGATTCGAAAAAAGTGTCGCATATTCCAACAATTCATGTTGTTGTTCCCAGTCAGTACAAAAGACTCATCTCGTGGAGTAAGTTGAATACAGACTTGAATCATAGCTCATGGCTCATGCATATGACTGTTGTTTGCAAGTTGTTGGAAAAAAAGTAGAATCAGCTTTTGTTCTTTGTTTGGATTTTATATGCACAAGGTGTCAATTTGTCGTACTTGCTATTTAACAGCATAAAAATGCAAGAATAAGCATACCTGTCGATTAAAAACGAATTCGGATTTAAAGAAGAAAAAAGTGTAAAACAAGGGAAATTTTTATTGTTTCCTGTGAAAATTATTGTGCAATTATAAGTTTCATACACACATATTTCTATTAAAACATGTTGAGTGATAAATGAATCAGTCAAGTAAGTTGTGAGACAGAATCAAAATAGAAACGACTGATTATAAGTTTGATTGGTCTGGTGAATTAAAAAGAGTGAAAGTGGATATCCGAAGTGATTTATATTATCAGCAAGCGGCTGTCGCTGCTGCTGCAGTGTTGCAACAATATCAGCAGCAGCAAAAGAATTCTGATTTACATAATCATCCCACCAATCAAAACACTAGTTCCTCTTCGAACAACAATAGTAGTAGCAACAAGAATTGCACAGTTTCCCCCATAAGCACCCCCACTGACCCTTCTTCAGCAACGCTGGGCTACCCATATCATCCAGGTGCTGTTGGTGGAGGAGGAGGTGGTGTAGGTATCGGTGGTATTGTTGGAGGAGGTGATTCTCATCATCATCAACAGCAATTAGCGGTAGCCGCAGCGGCAGCTGCAGCTGTAAAAACAGCCGCTCTCAAAATGGACCTGACCACGGCATACAGATATAACCAGAACATGATGGAGTACTACACTTGTAAGAGTAAGCTTTAAGGACACAATCACAACATACATAACTCCTTTTCCTTATCAAACACACACTTTTCCTTCTTGTCCAAATCAAAATGATAAACTTTCCTTTTTTTAAAATACAAAATCATCATCCTCCTCTTTTTTGTCTTATTGACACAATTCTTACGTTTTTTTTTGCTCCAAGCATGTAAATATCTGTGAAAATTGCATAAACATAAAATAATATTTGCATCTTGTACATTTTCTCGGATAATTTGTTTATTTGTCTGGCCTAGTAAAAAATATATAGAATACATACTCATGAGAGAGGGGCACACTGCTGCTCCTCCGGCTACATATATGCGCGCTCCTCTTGTTGTACAAGGGCAATTAAGCACATCAGTCAGTGCAGCAAAGCGTGGTGATCATGATCAGTCACGATGACATGACGCTTGGTTAGCTAGCTATAATAGGGCTCCATTTCATACACCACCACTACTGCTCATGATCATGTAAATTGTAAATATATATATAAAAAAGTCTGCAAACAGCAACAGTCTGTTATTCCTTAATTCTCCGTTCTGTATAAAATTTACAATTTCATCACTTATTCAAGCAAGTGACACTTGCTAACCTTTTATGTTTGCTTTGTTGGTTTTCAACAAAAAAATAATAATAAAAACGAGTCTAAAAACGCAGGAGGAAGCAATAAAATTTGGAGACATATCATTTTTTAAGGGAGATTAAACTAATTTCCTTTAACTCACAGCAAGCTATCATCATCATCATCAGTAGCACATCAAAGTGCAATGAATCCTAGGCTCCTCTTTGTTCCCACTCGTCATGTCACCCAAAATGCAGTTCACTTCACACTCTTGAATTGATATTAGTTATTATATCCACCCATGTATATCATGTCATCATACGCTTTATTACCTGCTTTTACTTGTTTTGCGGTGGCAGTTGTAATGTGCCTGCTTTTGTTACAAAAAAATCTACATTGCAACTGCAACAATAAATGTTACTTAAGTCAACACCTTATTTCTTAACATTTTTTTCTCTTCTTCAAATTTTACTCTTATTTTTGGAATTTCTGAACGCTCATGAGCAGCAGGGTCCCGGCGCCAGACGAGCTTAAAGAAGTGAAAAAATTCTTAATTTAGTAACCTTCTTCGACTGGCCTAATAAAGTATATGTCGTACATACACACATAGTTCCCAGCATGTCTTTTACCAAAAAAAAACGAGAGGTTATACAAAAACAATTGGATCTTAAAGAGTATCACAACAAATCAAACACCTTTTCATCTTTTCCCGTCATTTTTACTCACCTTTCCTTAATATGCATAATCCACTTTCAAAAAACGAACTTATAAAGGAAAGGAATTATTAATACAAAAGGAGTTTTACAACTCAAAAGAATGAAGAAGGGAAAAAAAGGGTTTTTGAGGTTTTTCTTGTTTGCCTATGTTTTTGTATGTGTGTATGCACCTCATTTTCCGCCATCACAGTCATCAGTACAAATCATCATCAGCATCATCGTTGGTGACTGTCGTCGTCATCATCATCACACCTCTCTTTTCTTTTTTTCTGTCAAAAAAGCCTTTCTTTCTTGTGTTTTTGGATTTGATTCTTTTCGATGATAATAATATTAAGAATGCTGCCATTATGCGGCTTTACATTATTAGTTTAAAACGTTTAAAAGCATTATTTTCTCAGGAGAGAAAATATAAAAACTATTTTTAGAAGAGAGTAGACATAGTGGCGGAATTCGGGAAAAATGCATGGTGGCTGGTATTGTTATCTTTGTTGTAACGCTGAATAAGACAATAATATTTTTGTGAGGAAGAAGAAGAAGAGGAACATTAACTCTGTCACAGTTTAAAGCAAAACGCATGCTGGGTATTCCTTGAATCCAAATTCCTTGTAAAAATTTGACTTGGCTAACTAATGTCAAATAGGTACATTGACTGTATGATGTACTGATCGTTTATCACAAATAGTAAAATGGTAGTAAAAAGTAAAAACGTCTTCAAAACTTCCAATGATGAATTTTCTAGGAATACATTTTGACGGATTAAACACACAATTAAAACCATACTGGGATTATCCCATTGACATAATATAATGCAGACTGACTTTTCCGTTTATACTTAATCTGCCCCTGAATTATTCCACCCTGCAAAATAAAAGATGACTTTTTCCTGGGGAATCCTTGCTGGTCACAATATGCAGCAAGATGACTTGAAAATATTCCTAAAATGATGAATGCATCTTCTTGGTGCTGCTGTGTATGCAGAAAGGATTCAAACTGGGCATTTTTTTTTCAAAGAAGCTTTGTTTGATTGTGTTTTTTCTTGTTTATTTATTTGCCCTTTTACTTCTTGTGAGGTCTCCATTACACTCCATTTCGTCTCTTCTTGTTATTATTATTTTTTAAAGAGAATAATGACATAACTTACAATATATATGCATACATACAATAAATTAACCACGGAAGAATTAGATGATCCAATACTTTACATTTCGTTTCTTTTGCAGTTAAACAAACAAAAAGAGATATTATTCTTTGTAAATGGTTCATGGATTATTATAAGAGACAAAATGTTTCCACTTTAAGCGTACAGTGAGTACACAACACACACATGTTTCTCTTCCTTCCCAAGAACTGGAAGAAAAACGTGTGGGTTCTCCATTGAAGCAAACAATGTGCATAATATACATACCATGTACTAAATTTATGACGAAGAAATTATTTCTCACTTTGTATTAGATTTGCTAAATCTTTCTTTTTTAGTTTTTGGACTCGGAACTTCGTTATTAGTTAAGTTTATTAGGTTCATTATACTCAGCTACAAGGCACCGAATCTGTCTGTGCACTACATCGATATTAGCTTGATTTAAATAGTAAGTGGCATTGAAATACACTGTTACACTTTACTGGCATTTGTGCATGTAAAATGATTTATAGCTACAACTGAAGTTTCTCATAACATAATCGGTTCAAATTCATCCAAAAATGAGCAATTTTCGGTTTTTACGCAACTTAACTATTAATATATTAATATTTTGACTCTTGTCAAAACCGTATACACTCCCCAAACTCGACAACTGCTACCGCTGCTACCACTACTGCTCCAGAAAAACATTTTTTTTGCGGTAATGGATGATGGGCAAGGCACGCGTCTGAGCGCTTGTCTGTGATGAATGCACAGGGCGAAATGCCGCCGCTCGTTGTGTAAGTGTGTATGCATCCAAAATATCATGATGATCTTTTAGTCACAAATCAACCCCAAGTCAAAATAATGTTATGCATAATATTATTGCTTGATGCTGCAGTAGGTCGGGTCAATATAACTACTACATATCCATAAATTGTTGTTGTCACTACTGATCATTCAAAAATATAATCATAGTAAGTAATAGAACATGAGAAAAAATGAAGTGAGCTGCTTCAAATCCACTCTCGATTTAATTGCCATCAGACAACCACATTGATCTTTTCGCCAAGGGTGGTCTCTTGCAAAATCGGAAGAAGGGCAACAACATAACAATAGGCTGGAGTAATGCAATGCCAACCGATGATGATGGATGGCTTGCCTTGCTCGTGCTTTTTTCTTTACTTGTCTACCAATATGATATGTAGATGGACCATTCATTCTCCTGTTTAAAAAAATGTTTTCATTCATAAAAAGAGCTTGTTTTGACCCAGTAAATTGTATTTGTTGTTATTATAAAGTCTCATCATCGTCTCTCTTGCTCGGAAAAAAAGATAAAAAAGAATGAATAGCAAAAAAAATTCACTCTATCATCACATTTTATTGTTGCGACATTTTCTTTCATTGTTGCATATTATTAACAATGAAGCCTGTGTATTACAAGATTGAATTGATTTGATGGCCCAACAAAACATGAAATTTCCATCAGGATTCTCTCTTCATCTCATCAAAGTTAGGAAGGATAAGCACGAAAAATATGTTTTGGGTTGTTTGTCTCCTTGTTTCATTGAGAAGGAAAAAAGTTGTTATGTTGTTATTATTACGGCTTGACAAGCGCTATTATTGGTATGAAGATGAAGCAGACTGAGAGAGAGAATGAGAGAATGAGTGTGAGAAGAGGAGAAAGGAGGGAGCATAAACCACCGCACCACTAAAACTTTAAGTGGATCAATAAATATCAGTAAAAGTAAATGCACTCCTCCACTCCCGTCAGTAAAAAGAAGACGTGGAGTAATGCAGTTTGATTTGATACACTTGTTCACTTTATTTTCTAGACTGGTTTTGGTTTTAGGTTAGGGGAGAAGAAAAAAAGATGATGATGATCATGATCACCATGATTTTCTCTCTCTTGACTATATTATATGCGAAGCAAGAAGTAAAAGAAGAGAATGATCTGAATGAGGTTTTATTGGCAAGCAAAGTGAACATGATGGGATGATAAGGAGGAAAAAAAAGTTGGAGAAATTTTTTCCTTGTATAAAACTTTATAAGTTCAATGTTATTCCGCATGCTATATAATAATATGCATTAGAATACATATACTTAATACAGATACGAAAAAATATCACCGAAAAAAAATTTAGTACGATGCGTTTTCTTTCAGGAAGAAAATATATAATGACGTAGCAAGGCTTGGATTTTTGGCTTTGCTGCATTCCCCTCTTGATCTTCACTTCCTCCACTTTTCTAACATTTTTTTTGTAATATTTCTTCTTGCCTTTCTCTCTGCTTCTCTTGTTTTTGTTCTGATTTCTCTGTATCATTTCATATAATATGAGAAGAGGATAGAAAAAAAATCAAAAATCTTCTTTCACTTCACCCTTCCTGTTGGAGTGACTTTTTTACAATGCTATTTTTAAAGCATCTTTAATGGTAACGACTTTGGTTTATTATTATTACATATTTTTTTAGCAATTTATTTTGCATTTTCATGTTGCTTTTTTTATTGTTTACTTTGTATACAAAGTTAGGTGAGTTATAAAGCTAACTAAGTTTTAGAGGGAAACTCATCTTCGGTTGCCCTTGCAAGACCTTTTTTATTGGCTAAAAGTATCTAAACTATCATCCATACAAGATATTTTAATGTATTTGTATGAAGCGGCAACAAAACATGTTTCCCTTTTTAATTTTATTGTGATTCTGGATGCTCTCCTCTTTATTCCGAAAATGAAATATGGTTTGATTAATGCACTCGTCTGCTTTTCTCTCTTGGTTAACTACCATATTTCTATTTATGTATGCCATCATATCATCATCACATCTTCTATCATCATAAAATGTAATGTATGCACAAAAAAAGTGTACATCAAGTCAACAGGGAAATATACTCGTTAGTACTCTAAAAGTGGAAAAGGGCATGATGGGCTGATGATGATGATGATGATAAAGTGAGTGTACCACCACCAAAAAAATATAAAACCATATTGCAAAATTGAATTAAGTCCAGGGGATCGTCATTCTAGACCGAGTGGCATGAAAAAGCAAAAAGATGACTGAAGTGAATGACATTTTTCAGACATGTTCTTCAACTCTCTGATATACTGACTGAATGAAATATTATGAATATACCAAGTCGTATTACGAACGGTAGCAACATTGAAAAAAGATACTCTCTGGGGATATCTTGACATCACCAAGCGCATATTTTTTGTTCAGTGCGCACTCTGTGTATACTTTGCATTGAATGTTGAAGAATTATTCAAAATAATAGCTGTATCAACTTCATCGTCATCATCATAAACATGATATCATTGTACATTGTGTATTCTTTGTAAAAACGTTGCTTTTTTCAATTGTTGCGAAGGCCCTTCTACTTTTGAACTCTATCTAAACTTAAAATGCTTGTATAGTGTAATTGTATTATGATCGCAACTTGTGTTGCCACTTTGCTTACTTTTTTCTCTGTGTTACTGTACATATTATTGGAGCTGTGGTTCCTTCTGATCTGCAGCTCCCTTCCCTCTTCTCTGCCTGCCACTCTTCTTCTCATCTCTTTTTTTTGCTCACAAACCAAATGTTTGTCGGCTTTTTGGCTTGTGAATGTGAATATTTATGTTTTATGTGTGTTCCCCGAGTTTGGGTGTATGTAAAGATGTAATCTCTAGCTTATCTCTTGTCAACAGCTTTGTAATACAAACAGTTGTTGAGTGCATTATATTTTTATGATCTGTCGAGAATCTAGCAGGCAGAAGTGGTGGTGTTAGAAGAACCCTCTTTTTTACAACGCTTCGAAATAAATATGAAATGAAGTGGTGGTAATAAAAACCATGGATCACTTGAAATATTGAATACTTTTATTGACCAGCGGAGATTTGTATGTGGTTGTATTATATAAAGCTCATTGAACAAATCAAGCACTGAGTTTCATGAAAACATTTTTTGGTTTAAAAAAATCTACCTACGCAATATACTTTTTTGTACAAAAAATGTATGAAAATATTTTTGTAGTTTTTGTATTATAGCTTATTATTCAATTAAGTATGTATATTTTTCTAAACATCCCTTTTTTCTAATTTCTTCTATCTTTAAAAAAATAACTTTTACTCTAGTAGGTTTACATGCACTGTATATTTTTCTTCGCTCTCATGTTTTGTTGTTGAAAACTACAGAACGGAAACTGTATATAATTTTTTGTGTAATAAAGTCTACTAGTAGTTGTTGTTTGTAGTATATTTCTAAAAATTTGCTACTAACAATAAAACCCTTTTTGTCAATGATTGACCATCGTGTATATTTACTTTGTACACAAGAATCGTTGAAAATCTTCATACCTCTACCTTTTTCATACAAAAATACGTCGTCGTTTTACTAAAAGTTTGTTTTTCTTTTGTTTTGTTTTCATTTTTACAGTTTCTGTTGATTATGCCGAATTTTGGGATGAGATCAGTGCTAATAAGGACGAGAAAGGTTATAACTCCATACTACATACATAATATACATACCAATATTAAAATGTTTTAAACTGCGTAATAAATTTAATGATGATACAAATAAGTATATTATACTCACAATCAAAAACTTGCTGAGTAGCATAATTACTTAACTTTGACTAAAAACTTTGCGAGTTAAAAAAAAGTCTGAATTAGCAAAATATTTTTTGTAGACGCAAACTCACCAAGTTTTCAATTAATTTTTTGCACGAAAAAAAGTGTTTTTGCACCGTGAAAGCTTTTTATTGCTGCATAAATTCATGTAGAAAATCACGTTATTTTTCACAGTTTATAAAGTCTATTCATTTTAATATTAAATATGTTTGCACATTTGCACCCTATTTATTATTTAATTTATTATTTTTGCACATTTAAATTTATCCTCACGCACACACACCTCAAAAAATAAACTTACCATTTTATTATTTAAAAGTTACACACGTAGATCCACCCACCCACCCACAAATAACATATTCTACATTTTTTTACCTGATACAAAACAATATACAGACATGTAGTTTAGAAAAATACATTTTAAAAGTGTTATGTAAAAAAAATATATGTAATGATGTTCATGATGTAAGCTAAATGTAGTACCATTTAATGGGCCAATGTTCACGGTGATGTGATTTTGGTGGTGCAGGTCATGGCGGTGTGAATCAGTTGGGTGGCGTGTTCGTCAACGGAAGACCGCTCCCAGATGTGGTCCGTCAACGGATCGTCGAGCTGGCTCATAATGGAGTTCGCCCGTGTGACATCTCCAGACAACTTCGCGTTTCTCATGGATGCGTCTCAAAAATACTCTCCAGGTATAACTCCATTACACATTCATCTCTTTATATACTCTTCTCTCCTTTTCGTAACAATTACAACAATAACCAGCATTGTTTTAATGATGCTATTTTGCGCCCTTTCCTTTACACTTACATCACGTCACTAAATTTTACCACAGCATTTCATGTCATGTGTCTCTTTTTTTTACGTGTATCCCGTTCATTTACTACTTGTTCATTATTTTAAGAAGGAACTCATTCATTCAGAAAAAAGTGTGAACAAGTTCATAGTAGAGAGATGCTCTTCTTTCAGGAAGAAAAAACCTCAGAGTGATTAATGATTCCAAATGCCAAGCAAATCAACATGATTTGATGTCCAAAAGCTTACCGCTACAGCGGCTGCCACTACAAACTTTCAACACAAGAAGCTAAAGACAGAGAGAGAGAAAAAAAACAAAGAGTTCTTTTTGTTTCTCTTGTTTGTTGTGTTGTGTTGAGTGTGTGCCTTATTGGCTTTAAACAGTTTTGTGTGGATTTGCTCGCTCCCTTTTTCTTACTCTTTTACTTATGTATCTTGTCTTGTAATAAATATGTCACATGTGTGTATGCACTTTGTCAAAATATAAAAATTACATGAAGACATGACAAGAGAGACGTTTTTTCAATGAATGAATGAGCATCGTTATCCTAGTTATCATTTCCCTTATCCTCAAATCCACTCTTGGCATTGGCACCCCCGCCCAATCACCCATCTGCACCCAGCAGCCAAACTCTTGTGTAAAGACAATACTCTGCTTTGTTCCAGTCATCTTTTTTGTACGTGTACAAAAATATGCTGTGGTAAATAATAATGATGATGATTGTGTTGATTATACTGCAATGCCGACACGGAAGTATTTATTTTCATTGCGGTTTAATTAGAAGAACACATGTCCAGTTCATCTCTCAGAATATTTCACATGTGCTCATCAGCCGTTTACGATGGCCATTAACATTAATAGTCTTTAATTATAATTGGATCACCATTTTAATTTATCTACCCCATTTGTTCAATATTTTTTCAGGTATTATGAGACAGGTAGCTTCAAGGCTGGTGTGATTGGTGGTTCTAAGCCCAAGGTAGCCACGCCGCTTGTTGTAGATGCGATTGCCAACTACAAACGGGAAAATCCGACAATGTTCGCCTGGGAAATAAGGGATAGACTGTTGGCTGAAGGAATTTGCTCTCAGGATAACGTCCCCTCTGTCTCCAGTATTAACAGGTAAAGTAACAATACTACAAAAAAGTAGAAAGCTTAATACTATCAAAAAGCTTAAACATCGAAATTTTCTTCTCCTCCCATTTTTTGTTCATCTTCTTAGCAAAACGTATTTTTTTCCCATTGCCCAAAAGGAAATAAATTTCAAATTTAAATTCAATATAGTTGATAGAAAATAAAGGATACCTATATCTGCTTCTAAAAAATAAATCAAGAATTGTCACGCCATAAATCTTGCATCAGAGTAAAAACCAGGAAAAAAAGAAAAAAAGTTATAATTTAAACGACAGAGAAAAAGGGTACATTTGCGCTTACATACCATACCGCACCACACCACGTACATACGCATCAAATGAATACATTTTGAAGAAGAAGAACTCCCAACAAGCAGTCATATATTTTGTTCGCTTGTATTTTCTCGCTTTACCGCTGGAAATGGATGGAATAATGATGCTGCCATCATAAATCACCAATTCACAGTATTTTTCTGGAAAAAAAGTGAATGTCTCAAAAAAATATATATGTGTATTTCTGTGTCTAAAAGACAGAAAGATACATGCTTCTTTTTTAAACAGCAGCATGTACACACATATTTCTTCAGATTTTTTTGCAGTTCCAAGTTCCGCTCAAACGAAGAGAAAAAAAGACAAAAATTCTCTGTGGAGGAACCTCTTCATTTCACCCACGTTCCATGTTTCAAACAAACCAGCAGAAGTAGTTACATAGTTGCGTATAGAGAAGAAGTAGAGTAGAGAGTAGAGTGCCTCTTTTTTCAAAGTGTACATATATTTCTTTCATTTTCACATATAAAAATAGTTATACTATTACACTGCTTATTGATATCCAAAAGTTTTTTTTTACTTCTTTAAAAAAAAAGCAGCACACGCGATCCAACAGATCGGAAAAAAGTTGAGAAGCAAAAGAAAGAAAGTATTTCTTTCTAGTAGTTTTTTTTTCTTCGTCTTTTCTTCAATTGACTTATGTATTTCAATTCAAAAGGAAAAAAGGTGTGCAATGCAAGTTTAACTGGAATACTCTTCTTCTGGTTGGTGATTCTAGTATGCGTTGGCAATAAAAAATAGAACGGATAGGCAAGAAGCAAACATGTTCATTCATTCATTCACACAGAGAAAGAGAGAGAGACAAGCTAAAAAGCAAAAGCTTCCTTTTTATTTAAGCCTTTTACATAAGTACACTTTATACACTTGTGCTGCTGTTGAAAATGGAATTGGATGCCTTTTTTTCTTCTCTTTTTCTCTGAATTCCCAAGGGTGGACTTTTCCTTTCTCGGACCAATGGGTCCACTACATTCACCACTACCACTAAAGCAAAGGCTGCAACTATTGCTAATACCACTTTTCCAAAAAAGGGGAAAAAATAAGAAAGAAAATCTCTGTAAAAAGAAGATTCTATTCCATTTTCGATAAAATACCGTTGCCAATAATGATACTCCAATAAATCTCTTTGCAATCCTGAGAGAGAGGAAGATCTCCTCCGTGTGTGTATGTTGTGTGTGTAGCCATTCAATCTCTTTGTGCTCACTCTCTGCTGCTGATTTATATATTAGGTACACATAAGCTAATAATAAAAAAATAACCCTTTTTCCATCATCAACTTGGCTAAAGTCGGGAAAAAGGAGGTAGGAGCAGAACCAGAGCCCTTGAAAACGGTGGTGGTGTATATGGGTATATGTATACATTTGTAAAGGCTTTGGCATGATGAGCATGGCCTTCCCATGTCCTTTGGGAACGATAACAATTTTTTAACGGACTACTTTTTCCACTTTGATTTTATTTCATTCTGAGT
>JAQFZH010000678.1:0-28864 GCA_034695485.1 Entomobrya nivalis | reverse complement strand
TTTAAAGAACAAAATCTCAAAAAGACAATGGTGGTACTTGGAAAATTCCGAAATACCAGACTTAAATTATACATCTGCCTTAACAGACGACGCTATTGGAGGATTTATGGAAACGCAACTTTCAAATTGTAAGAAGTCTGCAATTATTGATTATGAGCAATCTGTCCTTCAGATGTACGCCATTAATAAGGCGGAACATTATGAGGTACTAATTTTACTTACGATCCTTTCAAACATAGCGTAAATCGTTTATGTTAATTTTACCTTTATCCCAAACTAAGCTACAGTTATACAATAGGAAATTCCGTTCAATTTTGTTATCAGTAAATTCAAATTGTCGTTATATTAGCCACCAGGTTTGGTTTAATTAGGCCTAGTGCTAATTAAGGAGGGGTAGGAAGGGCCAATATAAAAACAAATTTGTTCTAGTTTTCTAGAACTAATCGGGTTATGTATTTCTGTGAAGGTTTCAGCTCAAATTGACCTTTATAACATTTCATAACTTAGCCATGGCAAATATGTCATTCGATCACCCATAATCAGAATCTAAATTGACACACAAAAGACAACAAATCAATTCGATACAGTGACAAAAATTGACGTATGTGTCCCGAGTAAAACCATAATACATGAGTTACAAGACATGACGTCCTTTACAAGTATAGGTGTTGTTCACCCTGTAAAACAAAATGACTCCTAAATCGCAAGATTTCTCATATAATTAAATTTATAAATATTCACTTGTACGTCAGTGAAATATCCACTATTGAAAAAAAAGTTTAGACCAACTCCCTCAAAAGTCAAAGTAAAAAAATATATTGATATGATCTAAATAAATGCACATCCAGACACACAAACTAAAATTTAGTTAATATTCACCTTTATTGCAAAGCTGATGCTTGTGAAAATAAATGTAGACACATTAATAGCAGGGAAGGAAAATCCATTAGATTTTTTGTAGTAAAATACTTTTATAATATGCCAATTCATTATTATCTAAACAAATTGTAACGCATAAAAACTGTCAATTTGGATGAAATCTAATTTTGTGTATTTTTATCGAACTACACATTTTGAACTTTGCTCCGCACATTTCACAAGAGTGCTCTTTTTAAATTTTAGGTGACGACTCATGACACTTGAGTGAGTGCCAGTGCCAAAATGTTTTCCCACAAACAATGTTTCAGCTTGGGTTGAGAAAATGCATCAAGTATATCATTTACCTTCAGTACAATATGATATAAAAAGGCCACAATTTCGTAATGTTAATTTTTTATCACGATTAATGATTTCCATAATAAGTATGCTCATACATGACAGTACCAAATATATATCTAAATTACGGACATCTGAGAAGTGAATTTTTTTTTGTTTGAGGAGTATTAAATGTTTCTACGATACAGCTCCTTTAAAAAATTCAAACCATGTATTAAGAATCCAGTAAGACGAGGTAGTTTATGTGTACTCGTCAGCACAAAACATTTATATTTTATTTTATATGAGCCAATTCCAGTTAAAAAACTTGCCTTGATATTTTGAAAAATATATTGAAATTGATCATAATAACAAGCATAATTTAAATTTAGACAAGTTCCTCAGCGTTCATATCTGTGTACTTATGTTATCTGCTTACTTAACATTGCAGGCGAGGGTATCGTTCACTTAAAAAATAGTGTCAATAAAAACTGCCAAAGATGAAATACAAACATGTCAATATATCTGAACTACATTAGCTCTAGTTGCGTTCAAAAAACCCCTATGCAATTTCTGTGAATTTACGTAAACAAATATTTAAACTCAATCCTCAAAACATACTTTATACGAAAGAAACTAGCAATTAATAAACCATGATTCAAATTTCGTACAAATCAAAACAATAGACATATCCTTTGCCAAATACTTAAGATCTAATATCTAATATTACCAGATAATTGAGGTTGTACGTCTATTTTAATTATATTGTCTACTTCTTCATTTGATTTAATCACAAACTGACCTTGCAAGACTTTTAATACTATATTTAAACACCATGTTTTGCAAAGTGAAACAATATTGTTACGTCGTGATCGACAGGAAATAATCTCGACAAAAAATGCACCAAAAGACATTAGCAAGCCGGTGGCAGGTATGAGAGTCAGAACAACAACTACCGTTTTGCTTCCACTTATTTCAAATGTTCCATTTTGAGTATTAACACTCGTTTTTAAAACAAGCGAAAACTCAGCGTGTTTCTGCCACCACTCGAATATTCCCGCGCCAAAAAGATATCTTGGTCGATAATATAAGCTTGAAGGGAAATATCCCGTGAAAGAATATCCCATAAACTTTTCAAGTACATTTTCTTTGCCAAGATAACTCGGTTTTCCCAACTGTTTCTGAATTGTATGAAGTTTAATTGCCGCTGCCCTGTCCAATATCATTGCGGACTTTTCGCACTTGCTCATATGAATCTTGAGAATTGTGGAAATATTTTCCCAGTCGTATTGTCCATAATCTGGCAGCATTGCCGAGTTGTTGATGTATTTCCACATCTGCTTCGGAATATCTTTCTTTATTAAATTTAAGCTTCGTGCCGAAGAATTATAAGGCTTTAAAATCAACATTATCTCGAACCATAACTGAGAAATAACCGGCAGCGCCTCATGCGAGCTCACAGCGCCATACTTCTTATGCAACTTGACCAGTTCACCAATATTATATAAGTTTGCATGAAAAGACGATACCAAGTTAATTCTTCGAGTGTAAATATTAAAGCCATTTTGTTGTAGCAATTCAAAAGTGTCAAATTTGACCAGTGGAGGTTCTGCTGTCAATCTCGTCACGTTATCTCCTTTGTATAGTGTACTCAAATAAAACCAGACAATTGGTACAAAGAACAGACACACCAAGCACGAAATTTTCTTTGACTTGCTGGCAGCTGCGCCAAATAGAGAGTAAGACTGGTCCACAATTGACCAAAACATGAAAAAGTTTACATCAAATAGTGATGGACTTTGTATTTTATTGAGCGACTTGTTGGATAGTTTTGCAATCCAAGACACACCAAGGCAAAGTGTTAAAATTAATAGCCACGTTGGAATATCAAATGGGGAAATCAGTTCCAGTAGCTGATTTGTCCAATGCATTTGTTCTTTGTGACAGCTGACAAAACGATACTGTTTGATGTAGGTTACCAATCGGCTATCTTGAAAAGAACTTTGAGTCCAAGAAAAATATCTTTCAATCATTGGACGAAATAGGGGATGTGAGTTAATAGCCTTGTGTGAGCTGCAAGCTTCAACAATTACGTCTTTCCATTCATTTTCGTATTTTGAATAATCCTTAGAAAAGGTTATATTTGCTGACTTTTGTAATAGTAGTGTGGTCAAGTGCATGTCAGCTAAGTGAAATAGGTTCTCAAATTGTTCGTTAACGGTTAACTTTTGAATTTGCTCGAGGACAGCTCGTCTGCTTTTTCCTTCTTCCCCTTTCAAATTGTCATACTCAGGAATAGAAAATGCAAGCACAACTCGAGCTGAATGTGGATAAGGATTCAGCCGTTGACTTTCAACTAAAACATCTTCAAGTTGATTTCTGTTAGTTGGAATCAGTTTCGCACGAAGTTGGACGGTTTTGAAGGAATCACAAGGGTCGCAATACGGGCACAGCGTTTTTAATGAAAAGGACGGATATTCCCAAATGAGTACAGTAATTGATAGTCTTGGAAACAACATTTTGTCTTGGAAAACTCCAGCAATCCATTTGTTGACGTCCTTTTGATCCGAGCAAATTGAACCTGAGTTTAGGTTACAAATAAGCAGTGAGACTAGTGGAACGGTATTGACATGGTACCACATCAACTTTCTATCTATCCATGGATACTCATTGTTACTACCAAAGTGATTTTTAAGTTCACTTTCCCAGAACCAGTCTGTCGAGTACATCTTTGGAAAATCCCGCTCAGTTGGCGGATGCAAATACACGTAAGCTTCACAGGTAAGGTTTTTCATTTGTAGTTGAAACGACTCTGAGAGAGTTGACGCCACGTATTGAGCTCCAATTAGTTCTGATGGTAGTTCTGCCATGTCTGTTTTGGTGTGTACACAAGTGGATGAGTTGGCTCCCCGTAATACTGAGTAAGTATGTCCAAGTTCATATGGAAATATACTCTCTGTTTTACAGTGCGATAAGTATCGAAGGAGAAGAATAGGTTGAGTTACAATTTCAAAGTTAATATTTAACCCTCTAAAATTGATTACACGTATATTGCAGCCAGCAAATGCATTTAATATGCCAATCTGCTTCGCAGTGTTCTCTCTTAGAAAATTATTTTCGGTCGCATTTGTAAAATACTTGCTTATTTTCCCTAATGCTAAACAATAAAGGATAAACACCAGCAAGAGTTTACCTCCTATCATTGTCCCCATTTTAAGATGCAAAGTCGAAAGTTTGGGAAAAGTCGGCAAGTAGTGTGGTTTCCACTAATTTAACTCGTCGGAATCAACTGCTCAACAGTTTAAATAGAGGTGTTTTTCATGGTCCGAAAAATCTTCTTAGTAGTTTGTCTTGTTGCACGTATGGACCAAGTGTTGATCCAGGATACTAATCCATCAGCAATAATGGATCTGACACTTTAATCCATGTAGTTATGGAAAGTAAGCAGAGGCAACAAGTGTGAAAAGTTCAAGAGTTCAAGGCAAATCGACTCAATGCTAAGTATATAAACAGCAAGTATGCCTTGTTTGCTAGCAAAACGATTGTAGGAAAATTTACTCCTACCCATTTAGGTGGCTTTACATGTAATCCTCCTTTTTAATCATGCAAACATATTAAGTTTCACTGAACCGCTATTGGCCAACCACTTCTTAATTTACACGATAAAGGAAGTTAGGCATCGATTATTTCGACCTTGGCCTTTTGAAATTGTTTTTGACAGAGCAAAGAGTCCAAACTCATATGAATAGTCACACCACTTGAATATGTTTCTACTATTTTTTCCAGGCTGTCCTCCTATTTTGCTTAACATCACGCCGGAAATTAGGCATCCAATGTTTTTAGCCTGGAACTTATGAAATAACAATACGCAGGTATTACTACCTACCACAACTACATTAGAAATAGGGTTTTCCATGCTATTTTCTTAAGAACTAATAATGATTCTCTGTATGTTATTGTGGTTGTGAATTTCATTTAGGTATGTTTTCCACATTTTTAACCACTTTAAAACAGATTCAGTGACCTTTTGAAGCAATTTATTTACTACATTTAAACACAAAAAAAACAATTTTGTTTCCGTCGTTATCGAATAGGAATATTCTCGGCAAAAAATAATACATTCAGAGATATAAGCAGGCCAGGCCAGTGGCAGGTATGACTGTTAAAGCAACAACTGCCGTTTTACTATTACAAATTTCCTATTTCTCGTTTTGAGTATTTAAAGACGTTAGTCTTTTTAAATCACCACCAGTTGTTTAAACAAGCAAAAATGCGTTGTACTTCTGCCATCACTCAAAAATCACCAGTATGTTTTAATTTAATTTATGAATAATCTAATAAAGTTTTTGAAATTATGCAGTAGTAATATCAGCAGCAGCTTATGTTAATTCGGCAAACCACATCTTGCCATTATTTATTGGAATACATGTTATTAAATAAAGCAAAAGTCTAATAAAATAATTTAGTTCGCAAAAAGATTAAGACATTAAGATTTTTGTCAGCACTTAAATAATACTAGATTTATGCGGTTCAAGTACCGGCTTTACTTAGTTTGCAAGTATATATTGTTGATGTTTTTAACGGTAGGGGTAAGGCAAAGTAAGCTAAAGTTATACAATATATAATTCCGTCCCACCTTATCAGTAAATTCACAATGTCGTTATATTAGCAACTAGGTTGTTAGATTTGAATAGGTCTAGTGCTAACCAAAAATAGAGTTAGACTATTTCCAACTAAATACGAATCGTAAAAGTCTTCAAAATGTCGACCAAATCGATTATGTTTAACAAATGGTGCATAAGGAAAATCTATTAACAAAATAATGGGAAGAGGAAGGGATTCAATATTTAAGAAGTGAACGGAAATGGGTTGATGCGCCAAATTTTTACACAAGATTAGCCGAGAATCCCATGATAAAAAAAGACATCATGATAAACGCAAGATTTTTTTTAACTCAATTTTTATTAATTCACCATTTGGTCATAACTCCTGAATAAAATCGCCTCTTATGTTTTCTCAGGTAACACAGTCCTTTGAACTTTGCTCCACTTAAGTCACAAGAGTGGAGCCTCTCTCCTAATTTGTGCAGGGACTTATCACACTGAAGCGTATACCACTACCAAAATGTTCTCCCACAAAATACACAAGTGAACCACCTCTGAGTATCTTGCTTTGCCCAATTAAACTCTCCGCCCCAAACACCATGAACCCTTCTCGTATACTCCTCCGGGCTACTCTCCTTTGAATACTGGGCCGACATCCCTTCA
Source organism: Entomobrya nivalis (assembly GCA_034695485.1). Taxonomy (NCBI): domain Eukaryota; kingdom Metazoa; phylum Arthropoda; class Collembola; order Entomobryomorpha; family Entomobryidae; genus Entomobrya; species Entomobrya nivalis. The sequence goes on along the minus strand of JAQFZH010000678.1, from coordinate 22,403 downwards.
CTCCACACCTCCAAAGCTTGTCCCCATACTAAATAATTAACCATTAATTAAGAACACCTGTTATTGCTTCCTCTTTGGCTTATCTGCACAATACACATCATCCGTATTCAAACCCCTTAACCTAAACCCCTATAAGAAAGCATTAAGACTAACAGCATGGTGAGTTCCCACTCAGCGTGTAGTGGATATGACGTGAGAAAGTGGCAAGTTCATCCGAGCTTTTACCCTAGCAGCTCTGCGACCTCCTCTGCTCTCTCTCGAGGCCTTGTTTCCAAAGTTTGGATGGACTTGCAACTTTCCCACGCCTTCTGTCCTGTGTTGAGTCTTGTGTGCAGTGAGCGTGTCCTGCTCCGCTTTATTTTTTCTCATTGGCCTGAAGCAAGCACGATGGTAGTGCCATCAGCCCTGTGTTCATTCACTTTGCAGTGACGTGCATTGAGCTACTGCTTTGCTGTCTGTTAAATATTCTCAGCATAATACCTTCTATAGTAATTTTCTATATCTCTAACGTATCAAGTAGAAGCAATGAAAAAAATTGAAAACAATGTAATACAACTGGGAAAAATTTGAGTTTAAAATTATATAATGAATTGGTTTTCCTAGAAGTTTTTTATAAGTTTTGACTGATTTAAATGTTCCCGTTATTTTTTTCTCTAACAATAAATCAGTAAAGTCCCCCGAGAAATCCTAGCCCTAGATAATACGAATTTAAGGAATGATCCATTATGGAAAGCAGTATTTTTTTCCTGTGAGCATAAAGTTTGAAACTCTGGGTTATGATTTGATCATCCTGCATGAAATACTCATGATATATGGACCATGAAAGTATCATGTAAAATTATATAACTTTAACATCTTTTGGCTAGAAAGGATCTTAACCCTATTTCAACTCTATTAAACGCGTGTTTCTATTAGTCAGAAGTTTTAAATATTTAGGACAATTAAATTGATTATTTTTTCGTTTCGGAAAGTCGTATAGTAAAGGTTAGCAGTTTGATAGTTCAACACTTAAAGTAATTGCAAAGCCACAAGACATACTGCTAATGTGCTTAAAATGTTTAAGCTTTCGCCATATGTGCAATAGTAAGTTTCAAAAGCCATTACATACTTCTATATACATATACATAATATATTTACATATAATTCTTGTAAAAAATTAAATGCCACGAAATAATCATAAAAATACAAACGACCTAACCGCGACTTTCAAAGTACCTGGAAGCATTTTAGTAATTAATTTCCGTGTAATTTGTAGAAATAGCTTTTTTGTAAACTCATTTTTTTATCACCATATAATGAACAGGTTGGTTTAAATATTTAGTTTTGGGCATTAGATGATTTCAAACGAAGTATACCAAACTGTGTTTGACCCTTGGAGTCTGCCACCATTTATAACGACTGTATGTATGTTTACATTAAACCAAATTTTGCATAAAGAAGAACTTAAACTCTATTAGTGCTTTATTGAAATTAAGTCGCCATTGTAAATGTAGCAACGAAACTTATTGTGATTATAGGACAGAAAACCAACCATTACACTAAATTAATTTTAATCGGGTTATATCAAGGACTTCAGCATTTCATATTGTTATATTCTGAAACATTTGGTACATAACAATATCCACAAATCTTAAGGTACTTATAATGTGCCATGGCAATAGCCGTATGATAATATCATACAAAGTTCATTACATATTATGTTCGCTTGAGAGTTTTTTTTCTCATTTTATTTGAGAGAGTGTTTTTTTATTTTATTAGGAAAACAATATGTTATATATCCCAACATATAATCACGTTGTCCCCAATATTTCAGGTTGTTTTTAAGTTTTATGTTTGTATAAACGTTGCAATTTAATTTACCTAGCATCAAATAAATATGTACCTTTAGGACAGCAGTATTTTAAGTAATTGCATATGTATTAGAGCTTCTTTATGTGCGCTTATTTGAAGCATTAGACGAAGTTGAACTTTTGTCCAGCTTTTATTTGATTTACTTCACAGTGGAATATTGTAAACAGGGTGTTTAATTAAAATACTTTCTTAAATATTCTCCAAATAATCCTATAATTGCAAAATTGTAGCTTAAATAGAACAATTCTTCTGAAATTGATTCTTAAAAACCATATTCAACCACTATTACTTTGATTGAAAATTTGAAATGGCTTTTTGAATGTTAAATATTTTCGTTACCTTTATAATTTCCAGCCAGTCTTCCGTTGTCTCGTCAGATTTTCAACCATACTTACCGTTTACGCATGAGAGTAATTGCTTGATCAACATTGTGCTATCCTCATCTCTCCAGGTTATTCCTGTTGAATCCAAAATCCGACTTGGAAACAACTTGAACACGTATACTATTCACGATGTCTTTAACATGAGATTAGATATATCTGACGCCTTTCTAAAAGAACACGGAGATGTTATAAATATTAAAACGGGATATTTTCGACTTGCCCCAAAATATACAAATGGTCTGGCTGTTTTTGTTTTACTCACGAATGACAATTTAATACAAACTGTGCAAGCCATTCAAAAATCAGGTTTTAGCAATTCAGATCGAGTCATATTTTTTACGCAAGTATCTTCTCTAAACTATAAGAATCTAATATTCATGACTCGGTTCTTCAAATCACTACCACAATATGACGTGCTGCCATTTCATGCTATTGTGGTTTTCTATACTAAAGCTGAGACAAATTTAGCTTACATTCTATGCTACTTTTGCAGCTCCAGTTTTGTTGAACTAATACCATTTAACCTTCACAATTATCAAGAAATACACTATGTTGCACAATCACTAAACTCAAACGGTCACGGTGGAACAGTGTCACTATCTTTTCCATTACAATATCTAATTAATTTTCTTCCCGACGAGTTAGTTGGGTATTTGCCACACGACTTGTGTTTCAAAGGCTTCAGTTCTCACAAAGACGGTTTGAAGTCTCTGATAAATACTTTGTACCTATGTGATCGTAAACGTATTGTGGTTTTTTCAACGCTGCAGGCGGCATTAAATATAACCATTCCACCTTTACTTTCCAAGAATTCATATGAAAGTAAATGGCATTTGAAGATTTATGTTACACATCCTGCTGTGTTAGATATGGATTCCCCAAACATTGCAAACAATCGGGAACATTACTTTGTAAATATTCAAGTCACAAGAAACTTGGCAACATACGTGGTATGTTTTAACTACAACCAATATTCTAGTTACGACCTGACCAATTTTACAATCGTCGACTGGAAAGTGTGGCTTGCCGTAGCAGTTACCTGCTTCATTCTTGCGTTTATTGTGAAAAATATTTTCATAGGTTTTTCAGTTCTTGGCGTATGGATTTGCACCGAAGTCAATTTGAACAAAGTCGACAGACCCGTTACTGCATCTTTTCTAGTTCCTGTGACGATTCTCGGGTTCGTTCACCAAAGCTACCTTTCCTCTGACAGCACAAGTCTTAGAGAACTTCCTAATAGTTTGTCGTTTGGATTAGATAAAGGATATAAAGTGTGGATGCCCAGCAAAGATCTACTTGCATGGGGGGCAAATACCTTTTTACCTCAATATTTAATAGATAGAGTTGAACAAGATTTAAAGGGGTACAAAATAGAAACTTACCAGACATCTGAACAAATTCCACTTAATAATTTAAGTGAAATGGTGACGTTCATGGCCCAAAAGAAAATTGCGAGTTATGGAATTCTTGAGGAATATCTGTTTTTCACAAACTTTGTCAAAGATAACAGAATATTAGTTGATAATAAGTATGTATGCGTCACAGCCAATTCCGACGAAGATAGTGTGAACTACCGAAAATATGAGTTATGGATTTTGAGGTTTTCGGGCTACATGTCAACAAGAGCAAGTCACGTGTTTAGAACTTGGATAGAAACGGGAGAATTTCAGAAGATAGACCGGCTTTCGGACTTTTTAGATTCGCGACATAAAAACTTGCGGTACTCGAATGTAATTTATCTTAACAAATTTGCACCTCCACAACCAATTGACTCGGAATCAATTGTAGGTTTATCATGTTATGGGATGTTTGGCGTGGGTTGTGTTCTACTTGGACTTGGATTGCTTTTCAGGTTGATTTTGGTAATAAAGCTTTATTTGTGGAAGCTGAATAACAAAATTAAGAAAATTTGTAGAAAAAAATCACCATTAAGTGATAATTTAGTTTATGAATAATCTATAAGCGTGTATAAAATTATGTCACTATTAGTCTAAGCTAAGCTAAGTATTATTATAATTCTGCATATTATATTTACTAAGCATATAATCATCTTGCTTTTTATCGGAATACCTGTTATTAAATAAAACAAATATGTAATAAAATAATCTTATTTGAAGTCAGACTTAAGAGGTCAATATTTTATTCAGCATATCAAATAATACTAGTTTAACGCGGTTCAGTTACATTTTTACTTACGAGCATACGTTCCCAGTGGATATACTGATATTCGGTTTAAATATAACTTTTCTGGTAGATTTAAGTGTACTGATTACGATGGTAATCATTAATCATAAAAACTCGGAATAAAAACGTCCAGTGGACTGGTGACGAGTTAAATCACGCGCCGTCGTCCTTACGCATGTTTTAGAGGTGCGCGTACTTAGATTTTCAAGCCATATTTTTCTCCCCTTACTTTTCGTATCGTATTTTTTCTGTAATTGTTCCACTGCCACAGAGTCTGCTTGAAAACCCAACAAATTTTTACTTAGGCTTTCACAAGACTATAAAACTTTGTTCAAAATAGGCGAGGCGGTAAATTTTCTACTTAACAATGTGATGTCGATGTCCAACTTTTTTTTTGCATTTTAAATGGTTTCATGAAAAAATTTACTCCCAATATTTGTTTGAATTTGTCTAATGTTATATTTGTCATATGCGTTGTGTGTCATGCTACTTGACATGTCATGTAATTAGAGTAGACTTTTGTTACGTTTGCAGGCAGTTGTTGTGGCAGGTGCTAAATGGAACGCTGGTTTGTAGAAAAACTCAAATAAGAAAAGGAAGGAGAGAAGAATAGAAGAATGTGGCTTGGAAATGTAAGTACGCACATATGTAAAGCATGCATAAGGACGATAACGCATGGTTTTAACTCGTCACCAGTCCTCTGGACGTCCTCATTCGGGGTTTGGGTGATTACCATCGTAATCAGTACACTTAAATCTACCAGAAAAGTTATATTTAAACCGAATATCAATGTACCCACTGGGAACATATGCTTGTTAGTTTGCAAATATGGCATACATCGAAAGCATATAAAATTGTTAATTTGGATGAAATCTAATTTTGTGTCTTTTTATCGAACTTCTCATTTTAAACTTTGCTCCACACAAGTCGCAAGAATACTCTTCTTCCATTTTGTGCGACGACTCATGGCACTTGAGTGAGTACCACTGCCAAAATCCTTTTCCACAAAATGAACAGGTAAACCGCTTACTAGCATCTTGATCCCCATTCCCCTCCTTCTTCCCTCCCACCGCCATGCACATTTCTCGTATGCACATACAGCCCACTTTCCCTCCAAAAAATAACCCTACATCCTTTCACTCCACACTTCCAAATCTTGACCCCTTCCTCAACCAACTTTAAAGTCACCTGGTCATCCTTATGCTTGCTCAATAAATGCATCTTCAAACACTGGCCACTCCACATCCCCATTCCACACACGTGACAACGCTTATCAAACTGCTTCTCATGAAAATATTTGACATGCTTCCTCAAATGGTGTATCCATCCAAACAACTTTCCACACAAATGACAAGTTGACCGCTCCACTGGCTTTACATTTCGTTTCTTTTTAGAGTAATCTCGTGGTTTAATAGTAATGGATTCCCAGCCGAATTAACTTTGTGGACGTTGCGACGATGCTGCAAAAGACCAAATCTGGTGTTTTACGGCTCCACAAATTACACAATGAAATTGCCCCGGAACGGTGGGATGCTGTTCTTTTCCGTGATGCCGAAAGGATTTTTTATTCTTAAATTCTACAAAAAAAAATCAAACGACTAATATAAAATATATTTTTTAACTATTTCATTTCGACTACCTACCATCATGACAATGTGCACATTTCCAATTGCCTTCTCGGTTAACATTCAGACGCCGCCTTTGAACTGCACCCTGACTCCGCACGGTTTTAATTTTATGCACTTTATTCCGATGACTGGACAAATATAACTTGCTATTAAATTTCTTCCCGCAAACGTCACACTCAAATTTTCCAGTGCTCAAGTTTTTTGGTTTCAGTTTTGATTATATTCCCTTTCTCATCCCGCTTGTGTGTCTTTTGAATGTGTACGGAAAGATAACGAATGCTGTATATTATGTTGCCGCAAATCTCACATTTAAATTTGCCAGGAACGGCGGGATGTTGTCTTAACTCGTGACTTTGCACACCATCTTTTCTCTTAAACACTAAAAAATCAATTAAACCCGTATTTATTAATTTAAAAAATTGGAATATTTAATTAAATAATTTGTATATAAACAGTTAAAAAATATGATTACACTCTTTGGAACATTTTTTGGTTTTAACGCGAAAACCTTTAGAAGCTCACTATTTAATCATCAACTATCACTTAATTTTTACCCTAAATAAATTTTTGACTGATTTAATCGTTACCGTTATTTTTATCTAACATTAAGTCAGCTGCTGTTAAGCTATTATGAATTTTTAAATATTCGACAATTTTCCAACTTTTGAGAAGAACGGCTATAAGGGAAATGTGCTTAACAAAAAAGCTTCTCTTTCTGTTGCAGAGCAAGCACAATAAAAAATCTACCTTCACTGCACTAACAAAACTGTAGTAGTACCAAACACATAGCAAATAACTAGTCGCTCTCAATGCGTAGCTAAAACTCTTCCTTTCTCGCTCTTGCTTTGCTCAAAACCGTACCTACGCTACATAGAAAAGGAAACGTAATACACTGTGTACCTTGCACAAGCATAAAAAAACTAAAGATATTTTTCTGTTCTTTTGTCAGAAATCCCTAAAAATAACAACTAAATTGTCACAAAATCTATCAGAAACTTTACAAAACTGAAAACTAAAGTCCCTTCGAAAAGGTGTGGTTAACGAAAACTTGAGGGAACGGAACCTTAGAAGTCGCCATTGTAATTGTATTGAATTTCGTGTATTTGATGTTTATGAGGATATGTGAAAAGTAGGTATATTTATTTATGGTTAATTTTAATTATTATTACTAACAATACCCTACGCACACCACACTCGTACAGGTCAGGAGGTGTGGGTATCAAGAAGGGAGATAAGTGAGTGTTCTTCTCATCATCACTTACATTACTATTTATAGCTTACATCTTACGGTAGTTACTCATTAAACTAAAGTTTCCTGTACACATAAAGTTAGAATTTATTGCGTATGATTTGATCATCCTGCATGAAATACTCATGATAAATATATGGACCATGAAAGTATAATGTAAAATTATATAACTTTAACATCTTTTTGCTAGAAAGGATCTTAACCCTATTTCAAATCTTTTAAACGCGTGTTTCTATTAGTCAGAAGTTGTAACTATTTAAGGCAACTAAATAGATTATTTTTTCGGTTCGAAAATTCCTATAGTAAAGGTTAGCAGTTAGTATTAGTAAGATTAGTATTTTTATTAATGCAAATGTTTGCATAAAAAGTACTTTATCGAAAGGTAGCTACGAAACTTATTTTGATTTAGATAGAAAACCAGTCAAATTACAAAATTTAAATGTTACAAATTACAAATTACAAAGTGTTCATATCCAGTACCTCAAGGATTTCTCTCAGCTAATCTTAAGCTATTTAATATAGGCTAGGGCAAGAGCAGAATGATAATATCATACAAAATTCAATACTTGTTTTCGCTTGACGACGTTTATGTACTTCCGCATGCTTATGGGACAAAAGTTCAACTTGTTTTTCATTTTATTAAGACGTTATAACAATATGTTATATAGCCCAAGCAATATCACGCTGTTCCCTAAATTTCAAGTTGTTTTTAAGTTTTATGTTTGTATAAACGTTGGAATTTAGTTTAATTAACTTCATAGCACCAAATAAATAAGTACCTTTTGGAAAACCGTATTTTAAGTAATTACATATGTATGGATTCGACCTTCTTTGTTTGAACTTATTTGAAGTTGAACCTTTGTCAAGCTTTTATTTCATTTTCAACACAGAGAAATATTGTAAACCGAGGGTATAATTAAATCATTGTCTTAAACATTCTCCAAATAATCCTGTTATTGCAAAATTGTAGCTTATTTATAACTACTCTTCTGCAAAATTATTTTTAAATTCCTTTCACCCACCATTACTTTCATCAAAAAATTAACAATGGCTTCTTTGATATTAAACAGTTTCGTTTTTTTTATAATTTCAAGTCATTCTGGCGTTGTGTCTTCAGATTTTCAACCATACTTACCTTTAACACATGACAGCACTTGCTTAATCAACTTTGTTTTATCCTCACGTCTGCAGGTTATTCCCCTTGAAACCAAAATCCGAATCAGAAGCGTCTTGAACACGTATACTATTCATGACGTCTTTAACCTGAGATTAGACATATCTGACGCCTTTCTAAAAGAACACGGAGATGTTATAAATATTAAAACGGGATATTTTCGACTTGCCCAGAAATTTACGAATGGTCTGGCTGTTTTTGTTTTGCTCACAAATGATAATTTAGTACAAACTGTGCAAGCTATTCAAAAGTCGGGGTTTAGCAATTCAGATCGAGTCATCTTTTTTACGCAAGTATCTTCTCTAAACTATAAGAATCTAATATTCATGACTCGGTTCTTCAAATCACTACCGCAATACGACGTCCAGCCGTTTCAAGCTAATGTGGTTTTCTACTGTAAAGCTGAGACCAATTTAGTTTACATATTATGTCATTTTTGCAGCTCTAGTTTTGCTGAGCTAGTACCATTTAAGCTTCACGGTTATGAGGAAATTCAGCAAGTTGCTCATTCACTCAACTCAAACGGTCGGGGTCGAACAGTGCCCCTATCTTTTCCATTACAATATTTGATTAGTTTTGTTCCGGATGAGTTACTTGCGTACTTGCCACACGACATGTGTTTGAAAGGTTTCAGTTCTCACAAAAACGGTTTGAGATCTCTGATAAATACTTTGTCTCTATGTGATCGTAAACATGCAGTTATTTTTTCAACGCTACAGGCGGTATTAAATATAACCCTACAACTTTTATCTTCCACGAATTCCTATGAAAATAAATGGCATTTGAAGATGTACGTTACACATCCTGCTGTGTTGGATATGGATTCCCCAAACATTGCAAACAATCGGGAACATTACTTTGTAAATATTCAAATAACAAGAAATTTAGCAACATACGTGTTGTGTTTTCACTACAATCAATATTCCGGTTACGACCTAACCAATTTTACAATCGTTGACTGGACAGTGTGGCTTGCTGTAGCACTTACCAGCTTAGTTCTTGCGTTTATTGTGAAAGACTTTTTAATAGGGTTCTCCGTTCTTGGCGTATGGATATGTACAGAAGTCAATTTGAACAACGTCGACAGGCGCGTTACTGCGTCTTTTCTAGCTCCTGTGACAATTCTCGGGCTCATTCACCAAAGCTACCTCTCTTCTGATAGCACAAGTCTCAGAGAAATTCCGGATAGCTTGTCGTTTGGATTGGATAAAGGATATAAAATTTGGGTGCCTAGCAAAGACTTAGTTTTATGGACGATAAATAATTTGCTTCCTCAAAATATGCTGGCTGCAACTGAACAAGATTTAAAGGGGCACAAAATCGAAACTTACTTCACATCTGAGCAAGTTCCACTTACCAATTTAAGTGAAATGGTGAAGTTCATGGCAGAAAAGAAAATTGCAAGTTATGCAATTCTTGAGGAATATTTGTTTTTCACTAACTTTGTGAAAGCAAACCAAATTTTAGTTGATAATAAGTATGTATGTATCACAGCAAATTCCGATAAAGAAAGCCTTAAGTTTCATAAACAAGAATTGTTCATTTTGAGGTTGTCGGGCCACATGTCAACAAGAGCAAGTACCGTGTTCAGAACGTGGATTGAAACGGGAGAATTTCAGAAAATTGACCGACTTTCTGACTTTTTAGATTCGCGACATAAAAACTTGCGCTACTCGAATGTAATTTATCTTAACAAGTTCGCACCTCCACAACCAATTGACTCAGAATCGATTGTGGGTTTATCATGTTATGCGATGTTTGGTGTGGGTTGCGTTCTACTTGGAATTGGATTGCTTTATAGATTAATTATGTTATTAAAGCTATATTTGACGAAGCTGAATACTAAAATTAAGAAATGTTGCAGAAAAGTCGCCAAGAAGTTATAGTTTAATTTACGAATAATCTAATAACATTTACTAAATTATGCCTGTATCTGATGTCTAAGCAACTTATCATAACTCTGCATACCACATCTTGCTATGTATCGGAATACATTGTTTTTGAGTCCAATAAAGTAATCTAATTTGCAAACAAATTAAGACTTTTGATTTTAGACAACACTTAAAATTATAACAGTTTTATGGGATCAAAGTACCTATTTTACTAACGATGCAGATCAGGAGGTAGCTCATCCCCAATCCAAATGAAAAGTACATTTTATAGGGCAGTTTTCTATGCTGTATAATAATAAATAGCATATCCATTTTCCCGAATGCGCATGTGATTTGGGGTTGCCATTTAGCCTAATGCTTAAGAACGCAAGCTCATGGCTTAAAGATGGACAGCTTGGTTGGAGTTTTTAAGCAATAGGGTAAATGGCAACCCCAAATCACATGCGCATTCGGGAAAATGGATGTGATTTTCATAATAAACATGTTAAACTGTCCCAGAAAATATAAATTTAATTTGGATTCGGGATTAGCCACCCCCTGACCTGCATTGTTGGTTTTCAAGTATGGCATATATATCAATATACCGACTCGAAAAATGACATAATGACGTCTCTAATAAAAATCTTAGAATGCTCAGAACCGTATGACTTGAAGACGCATCTCGTATTCATAGGAGTACAAGTTGCTGTCATTAAACCCTTGAATTTACAAGCACAGCTGTAATTCACCTTGTCGTTTAAAATGACTCCTAAATTGCAAGATTTCTTCACAGAGTAATACTTAAATTTGAAAACATTCACTTGTACGTAAGTTTTAATATTCACTATTGCAAAAGAAAACTTAGACCAACTCCCTCAAAGGTCAAAGTCCAAAAATATATGGATGTGATCTTAATAAATGTACAACCAGAAATGTACAAAATATCTTTTAATTTAAAGCTAATGCTTGTGAAATTATGTAGTTCACGGATATGTTATTATAACGGCTATTTTGGGCTAAAATTAAAAAAAAAACAATCTTTTCGACTTTTGATTTTCAAAGCTTTATAACGTTGACACTTCTCTGAGTCACTTAAATATAGTGCAATAATGGCAAAAACTAACGTAAATTAGCTGTTTTTAAGTTACAGAAAAAAATTGGCCAATTCATTCTTGGGTAGTAATAGGATGGTTTATGGCCATTCTATTGATATATTGAACGTTTCATTTGGTCTTGTAACCTTTTTGTAAAAATCGATTCCACTTTTTTTGGCAACTCCCACGTCGCTGGCGCCATGTATGAGCAAAGGCATGGCGTAAAATGGATCTGCAATGCGTTTCATAGATTCACCAAACTATGCCCGCTCTAACTCCGTTATTGGTCATTTGTTTAATCAGAAAAGTGTCAAAGTTATAAAGCTTGGAAAATCAAAAGTCAAAATTGTCGATATTTTTTTACCTAATTTTTGCCCGGCTTCGACCATTCATAACTTTCTTCTTTAAGATGGTTCATTTGAGCTTAAACTGGCACCGTTTTACATTACTCAACGTGCTTAAAAAAAACTAGGATCAAAAACATTTCTCACAAGTTTAGCCCAAAAATGGTTTATAATAACATGTCGTTTTAAACTAGGAAAGGAAAACATTTCAAACGAACGGGTCATTTGTAGCAATTTACTTTTATAATATGTCAATTCTTTATTATCTGAATATATTGTAAAGCATATAAAATTGTCAATTTGGATGAAATCTAATTTTGTGTCTTTTTATCGAACTTCTCAGTTTAAATTTGGCTCCACACAAGTCACAAGAATACTCTTTTTCCATTTTGTGCGACAACTCATGACACTTGAGTGAATACCAGTGCCAAAATGTTTTCCCACAAAATGAACAGGTAAACCGCTTACTGGAATCTTGCTCCCCATTTCCCCCTCCTTCCTCCCCGCTGCCGCCGCCATGCACATTTCTCGTATGCACCTCCAGCCCACTTTCCCTCCAAAAAATAGCCCGACATCCTTTCACTCCACATCTCCATATCTTCACCCCATCCTCAATTAACTTTAAGGTCACCTCGTCATCCTTATGCTTGCTCAATAAATGCATCTTCAAACTCTGACCATTCCACATCCCCACCCCACACACGTGACAACTTTTATCAAACTGCTTCTCATGAAAATATTTGATATGCTTCCTCAAATGGTGTATCCATCCAAACGACCTTCCACACAAATCACAAGTTGACCGCTCCACTGGCTTTACATTTCGTTTCTTTTTAGAGTAGTCACGCGGTTTAATAATGATCGGATTCCCAGCTGAATTAACTTTATGGACGTTGCGACGATGGAGCAAAAGACCAAATCTGGTGTTCTTTACGTTTCCACAAATTTCACAATTGAATTGCCCCGGAACGGTAGGATGCTGTTCGTTTTCATGATGACGGAAGGATTCTCTATTCTTAAATTCTACAAAAAAATTAAACGGTCAATATTTAATTATTATTTTTTAAACATTTTTCCTTGTCCATTTAATTTTACGTACCTTTATGGCAATGCGCACATTTCCAATTTCCTTTTCGGTTAATTTTTACCCGCCGCCTACGAACTACACCTGGACTCCGTACGGTTTTAATTTTATGCACTTTATTCCGATGACTAGACAGATATAATCTGCTATTAAATTTCTTCCCACAAACTTCACACTCAAATTTTCCAGGGATCTCAGCGTGTTTTTCCAGCTCGTGACCATAAACACTTGATTTACTCAAAAATGCTAAAAAAAATAAATAAATAGAAAGTTAATACCTAATTAAAAATGTTTAATATTTTTAACAGTTGTGCATTTAAAAAATTTACATACTTTTTTCGCAATGTCGATAGCGACATTTCCATTTCCCATTTATCTGCACATGGCTCCCTAGTATTCCCTGTTTATCATCTTCTTCCCCTTCTTGGTTATCCTTCTCATTATCTTCTTTGGATTGATTTAATTCTTCTTTTATAGCTTCAGTTTTGATTAGATTCCCTTTCTCATCCCGCTTATGTGTCTTTTGAATGTGTTCGGAAAGATGACGAATGCTGTTTATTCTCTTGCCGCTGACATTTAAATTTGCCAGGAACGGTGGGATGTTGTCCCAACTCGTGACTACGAACGCCATCTTTCCTCTTAAACACTAAAAAAAATCAATTCAACCCTAATTAATAATCAAAAAAATTGTAATAATTAAAGAATTATTATATTAACAGTTAAAAATTATCATTACATTTGTCGCAAAATCGACATTTCCATTGCCCGTTCACTTCCACATGAATGTATGCACTTTTGGAGGGACGGCTCCCATTGTCCACGGTCTCCTCCTCTTGCCAATCTCCTCCCCATCCACCGCCATTATCATCCTCCTCCGAAGCAACACCTGAGTTCGAGTTGTCTTCTTCAGAACCATCATCTGATGAGCTGCTATCCTGATCTTCATCATCATGCTCCCTGGCAAGCTTATCTCCTTCAATGAATGGGTTGACCAAATGAATATTGTAGTCGTCTTGAACAAAATAAAGCAAATAATTATTGACTTATTATTATAATTTTAAACTTATTGAGAAAAAAAAAATTACAGCTTACAATTAGTGACAAATTCCCTTGTCCTCTTCAAAATGTGCAATCTTTTCTCCTGCATACTTTTCTTCTTATCATCCTTGTCATCTTGATAAGAGGCCAATGTCTTGAGTGGCACAAGTGACTCCTTTATTTTCTCCGTAACTTGCTTGAGAATTAACCTGAGCTGGTTTACAACTGTCAAAATTTGAAGGTGGTGTTCCATGGCTTGGCTTGTCAGCTGACTGCAATTCACACACAAGCTTATCCAGTAGGCTGGACTTCCACATTTCTTAAAGTTGTCAATTAGCAGCTCACTAGGCACCTGCAGCAGGTTCCTCAGAAGGAAAATCGCATTTAAATTGTTGGACAGTAGGCTACTTTGTTTTGGTAGCTTGGATCGGTCAACTTTTGAAAAACAGACGAGGCAAAAGTCCCCCAATATCTCTTCACCAGTCATATTAACAGCCTTATCTAGAGGTTTCTTATCTTGGCCTGGTTCCGTTTCCGTTTCCATTGCGCAATTTTAGTTTTAATTGCAGATTAATTAAATAGTGTTAAAACAACAATGCGCACCATGCAACACAAAGTGCTCTTGTTTCACAAATGTGTGCTATCAGCTGTCAAACGAGGAGCTGAAAATAGACATAAACAAACATCAGCTGACATTCCACTGCACTGAAGCTTGTATTATAGAACGAAGATTTTTTGTATAGTTTGTCGATTGCGAAAAAGTAATTTTAACTGGAATTTTTAAAAGGTGATCATTTAACTATGGATCATTCAATCAAACAAGAGGAGACAATTGACTTGATAGAGAAAGACCAGGAAACAGACCTGTGCATAGTCTGCTCCTCCAGAGTTAAAGTTAACTGTGCTGAAAATAACTTTCACTTGCTGTCAACTAATCTAAATGTGATATTTTTGCTGAGGAACCTGCTGCAGGTGCCTGATTCACAGTTGGAGGAGAATTTAAGGGAGTTCGGGGATCCTGTGGAGTGGATAAGGCTATGTGAGCAGTGCAGTCGATTAACCGGACAAGCAGAGGAACTTCACTGTAAAATTGTTAGAATCAAGGAAGAACTGAGGTCTGTCCAGCAAATAATTTTGGATAAGACAAAGGCTCCATCACCGCCACCATCACTATTATCAATTGATAAGAAGGCTGCAAAGTGGAAAAGAAGAGAGATTTGGAGGAAGACAAGAGCTTTTATTTGCAGTCGTAAGTAAATTATGTTCACCCTAATTATTTTTTAATGATTTGAAATAAAGCGACTAATTTGCCATTTTTTTGGTTCTAATGTTGCAGATGACTACAGGGCCGCCATCCCAATCAACCCATTTACTAAAGGGGACAAGCTTGCCCAGTATCTGGAAAGCCAACAGGATTCCAACAAGCATGTCATCAAAATTGAAGTGGATCACTTGAATGAAGACGATGCCGAATGGGAGCCACCACCATCACCGGAAGCAGATGAGTTGGAAGACGATTGGGACACTGTCACGACCACCACCTCAAGGAAACAATTAGTTCGAAAGTTGTCTCAAAAACGGGAAAAGTCCAAAAGAGCTAAAGGGAAAGTGCCGAAGCTTCACAAATGCCACGTGTGTCCCCTCACATTTCAGAAACAGAGTAAACTGCATCGTCACCTTTTCATCCGGCACAGAGATGACCCTGCGACAGTGAAACTAGTGGAAAATGGTTATCAGCTGTTCCGCTGTCCAGAATTTAGATGCAACTGTACATTTGCGAAGCAAACAAGCTTAGACGAGCATATTAAGAAGGAGCACAATCCAAATGAAGAATTAAAGCCACCCAAACGATTTCCCTGTAAATTTTGTGAAAAGAATTTTTCTCAGAAGGAAACCGCAACTCAGCACGAGCATCGTCATCACTTAACCGAAGGTCATCCAAAGGTGTTTAAATGTGAGGTGTGTGATAAGGAGGTTAGCTCACCTGCCAACCTAAGGGCACACAAGCGCAAAGTTCACAAAATTTGGAAAAGGGGTCCACACAAGATCAAGACAAGTGGTGAGGATCAAAGGATTTGTCACCTGTGTGGAAAAACGATTGCGAACTCGGCGGCATTGAAAATACACTTGGTTACCATGCACAAGGAGGACCCTTTAGCAAGACAGTTGATTGAAGAAGGTTATCAAGTTTGGAGATGTAGGGTGCGTGGATGCTCGCTCAAATATATGAGCAAAGTTGGTTTAGATGAGCATGTCAAGAAAATGCACGGCGGCGGGGGCGGGGATAAGGTGGTGGAGGAGTTGTCCCATTTTTGTGCATTTTGTGGAAAGGGGTTTTATGCGGAGGAGGCGTTAAAACGACACGAGAAGCTGGTCCACGAGGACACTGAGAGGAAATTTAAATGTGAAATTTGTGGATTTGCGATGACAACTCAATCCTATTTGGATGGACATATTCAGAGAGTTCATAAGCCGTCAAAGAAGAATGGAGGAGAGGTGAAGGGGGAGAAGGTGGTGATTTGTTCAATTTGTGGAATGCAGTTTTGGGATAAGGATAAGCTGGAGAAGCACAAGATCATTCATGATAAGGGGGCGGAGCAGCCACATCCTTGTGATATTTGTGGAAGGGCGTATAGCACGAATGAGTCGATGTGGAAGCATAAAAGGAAAATTCATAAGATTTACAGAAGACCGGATGATAGTCGAATTAAAAGATAAATATTAATTAATATTTTCTCTACTTTGGGAATAAATTTATTAATTTTAAATTGAGAAAAATAAATAAAGATTTGAAAGTTAATTAATTTTTGGATCTTTTTTTGGGGGACAAATTTGGAGTTCCGTTGTCATCCGAATTAGTTTTGTGTTTAATTCTGTGTTTTCGGAAATATTCTTGAGTGTTCCAACCTTTTCCACAGATGTCGCATATGAACAGCTGTTCCTCGGACGAATTTTCTGCATGTTTTTCCTTCTCATGAAAATCACAGGTTCGTCGGGTTGAAAACACTAAAAAATAATAGTTAACCAAATAATTATAAAAATATATATATAAACCATTTAAGTAAACATGGTCAATTTTATTTTTAAAGTTTAAACCTTTGTCACAGTGTCGGCACTTTGTTTTCTCTGCTTTCATTTTCATCTTTATTTTCCCCGTTGTCACCGGAAGTCCATCCGGTTTAATCCCGTGAGTACTTCGTCGATGATCTCGCAAATAATCCCGACTGTTCCAAGTCTTTCCACAAATGTCACAAATGAACTGGCCAATATTCTCAGCATGCTTTTCCCTTTCGTGCAGATAACATGAGCTCTTGGCACCGAAAACTAAAAATAATTAACGATAAATTAATAATGAACATAAATTATGCTACAATTTAATTTTTATGGAATATATTTTATTAACCTTGATCACAATGTCGGCATTTCCATTTCCCGTCAATCTGTTCCATCTTTATCTTCTTGCTCTTCGTTCCTAAATCAGCTGTTGACCTTCTATAAACCGTTCTAATTTTTCTTTCCTTTTTAGCCCCTGCGTCTCCCCCCGATTTAATTTCCCGTTTCTTTTTTATCGAAAGGTCTTCACTTCCATCCGGATTAACCCCGTGAATTCTTCTTCGATGATCCCTTAAATAATCCCGACTATTCCAAACCTTTCCACAAATGTCACAAATATACTCACCCGGTTTGCTCGCATGCTTTTCCCTTTCGTGCAGATAACACGAGCTCGACGCAGCAAACACTAAAATTAAATACGTATAAATTAACCTTAGTACTATATTTTAATTAAATTTTAATCAACCATTATTTAAATGGAAGTTAATCTAATATTTTACTTTGGTCACAATGACGACATTTCCACTTCCCATCAACTTTCTCCATCTTTCTTTGATTTCTTCCAACTCCCCTCAAACCGGTTGATGACCTGTTCGACATCTTTCTCAATTTTACTTTATTTTTCGCCCCTTCCACCGGGACCTTCGATTTATTTAGCCTTTTCTTCTTGACAATCATCAGCTGGGTTCCATCTGGAGTTATCCCGTGAACACTTCTTCGATGGTCTCTCAAATAATCTCGGCTATTCCAAGGTTTTCCGCAAATGTCACAAGGGAACTGGCCTGGAGTCCTTGGATGTTTTTCCTTTTCATGCAAGAGACAAGTGCTCATTGCTCCAAACACTATTAAAAAATCAAATCAGATAAAAAACTAATTAACTTTCTAATTATTCCCTATTACTAATTAAGAATAATTTTTAATCTTACATTTATCACAATATCGACACTTTAATTTCCCGTTAATTCTAATCATCTTTTGATTCCTACGTTTACGCATTGACGATAACGACGAAAATAAGCCAACCGACTTGTTCATTATTGTCCCATTAACCCTAATCCTTTTCTTCCTCTTGGAACCAATCCACCTCTCATTTAATCTTTTGGAGGAGACTTCCTCGCCATTTTCCTCAGTAGTCACCTCCAACTTTACTTCCATTTCCACCTTATCGTCATAATCCTCTTGACTCCAATCATCCTCAGCTTCCACCTCCAATTTTATATTTTGACAAAAAGGAGCACTTCCGGTTGATATAGCATCTTGTCCAGATTCAGTCTCCATCTCCAAGTCATCCTGCTTATCCAAAACCACAAAGGAAACTGGATTCGAAGGAGATTTGGACTGCTGCTGATTTAAAAGATATCCAGCTAATTTGTCCCCTTCAATAAATGGATTGACATGGACAGCCAAGTCTTCTTTTCCTCTCGATGGTGGACCTACAATTAAAAAAAACAAGACATTTTTGGATAAGGTTAAGAATAATTAATAATTGTATTCATAATTTTTAACATCTTCAAATTAACTTACATTTTACTGCAAATTCCCTTATTCTCCTCCAAACACTCTTCCTATTCATTCGACTGGATTGCGATGATGATGATGATGACGACGATGACTTAACCCTTTCCAGAATTAAATCTTGAATACTCTTCAGTTCCTTCTCAAATTTTATAATTTGCCAATGTAGATCCTCTGCTTGTCTAGTTAACTGGAGACACTGTTCACACAGCCTTATCCATTTCACAGGATCCCCACATTCCCTCAAATTCTCCTCCAACTGACAATCAGGTACTTGAAGCACCTTCCTCAGTAGAAAAATTACCGTCAAGTTCTTACAAAGTAGACTACTGGTATTCCCAACTTCGCCATATTCAACTTCTTGGGAACAGCAAATTACACAAAATTCCATCTTATCTTGCTCACAATTTATATCCTTTTTGATTGGATATCCCATTCGATTTCTAGCTTTACTTGTCATCATGAATTATGAGTACGTTAACTTAAATTAAATTAAAGGCAGTTAAAAATGTTGGGTTAAATTCCACTGCAATATTATTCGGTCTGGAGTCTGGACTGGTATCCTACTTGTCTTTTCGATCAGCTGATGTTTCGATGTTTGTTTATGCTCGTTTGACAGCTGATTACATTCATTTGAGAGATAGGAGCACTTTGTCAAGGTGCATGGTACACACTGTCGTTTTACCATTATTTAATTAATCTGCAATTAAGTAAAATTGTGCAATGGAAACGACAACTGAACAAGGCCAAGATAAGCAACCTCTAGATAAGGCTGTTAATATGGATTGTAAAGAGAAATTGGGGGATTTTTGTCTCGTCTGTGTTTCAAAAGTTGACCGATCCAAGCTACCAAAGCAAAGTAGCCTCTTGTCCAACAATTTAAATGCGATTTTCCTCCTGAGGAACCTGCTGCAGGTGCCTAGTGAACAGCTAATAGGCAATTTCAAGAAATGTGGAAGTCCTGCCTACTGGATAACCTTGTGTGAGAATTGCAGTCAGCTGACTAGCCAAGCCATGGAACACCACCTTCAAATTTTGACAGTTGTAAACCAGCTCAGGTCAATTCTCAAAATGATTACGGAGAAAATTAGGGAGTCATCTGTGGCATCCGAAACATTGGCCTCTTATCAAGACGACAAGGATGATAAGAATACAAGTATGCATGAGAAAAGGCTTCAGATTTTGAAGAGGACAAGAGAGTTCGTCACTAATTGTAAGCCTTCTAATTAATTAATTTTTTTCTCAATGCGTATACAATTATTTAATTGTTTTCCTAATTTTAATTTAGACGACGACAACATCCACTTTGTCAACCCATTTATCGAAGGAGATAAGCTTGCCAAGGAAATTATTCAAAATGAAAGTAACAGCTCATCAGCTGTTCAATTGGAATATGATGGTAGACCGGAGATGGTTTCAAACCAAAAATACGTGGAAGTTGACGGAAAATGGAAATGTCGATATTGCCAAACATGTAATTAATCCTTCTACAAAAAGTATCCACTTTTAAACTTGTTGAATAGTTAAACCCTAATTTTAATTATGTTTGAAATGTTTATTTGTCAGTGTTGGGGAGTAAACGTAGTTTGCGTGCTCACGACTCACGAGCTGGGAAAACATCCTTCCGTTCCTGGACAATTTGAGTGTGACATTTGCGGAAAGAGATTGAATAGCAACTCCCTCCTCACATCTCATCGACACTATGCGCATAAAATAAATGTGGCTGGGAAGCCAATCAATAGTGACCCTCGGAAACCGGAAGTAGATACATTAGGTGAGAAGGTGAAGAAGATAAGGAAGGTTGACCATAAACGAAAAGGAAAAGTCCCCCGGAATAAGAAGCATGTGGAAGTGGACGGGAAATGGAGATGTCGACACTGCGAAAAACGTAATAAATTTTTTAATAAATTAATAGTTAAAAAAAGGTTAATTCATTATTATAAGTTTTTGTAATTACTTTTTTCTACTAATTGATTTTTTTTTCAGTATATTTGAGTAAGGGGTCTGTTTCTTCTCACGAGCTGGAGAAACACCCTCAAGTTCCTGGTCGTTTTACGTGCGACATTTGCGGAAAGAGGTGGAATAGCAAGTTATATTTAACAAGTCATCGTAATTCAACCCATAAAATTGATGTGGCAGGGAATCCAATTAAAACTGAACCCAAAAAACTACCAATTAATAATCCTCAAGTAAAAAAGGTTGAAGTGGACGAAAAATTGAAATGTGGACATTGTGAAAAAGGTAAATAAATTCCACAGCGACTTCCAAAATTTAATTTAAATTCATTTAAATTTTCATTTTGACAAGAATATATATTTTTTGTAGAATTCACGAGCAAATGTGGCCTAAGGACTCACGAGTTGGAAAAGCACCCTTCTCTTCCTCTGGGGCGATTTAAATGTGACATTTGCGGAAAAAGGGTGAATAGCAAGTCATACCTCACATCTCACCGGCGTAAATTCCATAAAATAAATGTGGCCGGGAAGCCGATCGTAATTAAACCGGAAAAACCCCGCCAGAGGAAACCAAAAGTGAAGCCAGAGGAGCCCTCAACTTGCCATTTGTGTGGGAAGGAGTTTGGTTGGAAAGACATATTGACGAAGCACCTTAAATATTTCCATGAGAAGCAGTTTGATGTACATTGTCACGTTTGTGGGAAGGGGATGTGGGGGAGGCAGGCCTTGAAAATTCATTTAATGCGCAAGCATAGTGAGGACCCGGTGACTTTAAAGATGATTGAGGAGGGGGTGAAGATTTGGAGGTGTGGAGTGAAGGGATGTATGGGTCGGTATTGGAAGGAGAGTGGGCTGGAGAAGCATAGAACAAAGGTGCATGGGGGTGGGGGAGGGGGAGAAGGGGGGAATGGGGCGGAGAAAGATAAGCGGTTCACCTGTGCATTTTGTGGGAAAACATTTTGGTACGGGCCTACGCTCAAGTATCATGAGTCAATGCACAGACTAGGAACAGAAAGGCCCTACTCTTGTGACGTCTGTGGAGCAAAGTTCAAAGCACTGGGTTACCTGAGAAAACATAAGAGGCGATTTCATTCAGAAATTAATTGACCACCATGATTGATGGGTTATTAAAAATTGAATTAAAAATTTTTAAAACAAGATTTAAAAATGTTACTAATTTTTTTTGCATTAAATAAATTAATGAAAAATCCGGTAAAAAAATATGTCCATCAAGTGGTTATTCTTCAACTTAAATATTTTTAAGGGAGTTTATTAAAATAATTCTCAATTGTCTACAATTAAATAAGTTAAAACATTTATTGTGTACTTCGGCTTTCTTCTGCTCTTCTGTAAATCTTGTGGATTTTCCGTTTATGGCGGCACATTGACTCATGAGTGCTATAAGCCCTTCCACAAATATCACAGGGATGTGGCTGCTCTACCTTCTCCTTATCATGAATTACCTTATCCCCCTTCACCTCCCCTCTAACCTTCTTTGACGGCTTGTGAACTCGCTGAACATGTCTCTTCAAGTAAGCTTGACGTGTTGTCTCAAATCCACACAATTCACATTTGAATCTCTTCTTATCATCCCCTTCCTTATCCCCATCATGGACAACTCTTTCGTGCCTTTGCAAAGCCTCCTCCACAAAAAATCCCTTTCCGCAAAACGCACAAAAATAGCTCATCTCCAACTTATC